>VXAV01005676.1:71331-102252 GCA_013399715.1 Alectura lathami | reverse complement strand
CTTCGTCCAAGCTGTGTTTTAAAGTGCTTTCCCCTCCGTTGTGGTGTCCCGGCCGGGTGTGAGCGAGCTGCGGGCTCGGCCTGCCCGTGTCGCGGCATCGCGCTGCGGGACGGGGGCGCGGAGCGGGCGCGGAGCCCCCGGCCCCGGCCGAGCGCTGCCCAGCTGCGTGTGCTCGGGGCTCCCGAGGAGGAGACGTCTCTCTCGGTCTTCAAGCAGCGCTCTGCCCCCGTTGGTGGCAGGGGTAAGTCCTGCAGGCTGTTAATAAAGCAAGTCGCCTCAAATGCGGTGGGCTCGCAGCGCTCGGCCAGGGTTTGGCCGTGCCAGAGGCTCGCGTTCAAACTCAGTCGGATTTCGGCAAAGGAGGAACAAAGAGCTGCGGCCCCGGGCCCCGAAACAGCACCCGGGCTCTGTCACCTTCCCTCCCTATCGCCAGGCAGCAACAAAGAGAGAAGCTGCGCCTGATGCTCAAGTTTTTGAAGTGCCAAACTGCACGGAATGTAAAGGTTTTCAGCTGCAGTTTTTTGCTGCTCCCGTGGTCATAGCAGAAAGAAGTAATGTAGTTGCTCTTAGCTCTTTGGAAAGGGAATGAAAACTCGAAAAATGGCCAGCTGCACGTAAACAGCATGCCATACTGTTTTCATGTGTTTTCATAATCTCTTGGTGCATTAGGGTTCCAGTTACCAGACTGGATTTGCAACAAGAGATAATGTTTATTAAATCCCTAAATCTTTGCGATGAATCTCTGCCTGGAAAGATAGCTGATTTTTTTTTATTATTATTATTATTTTTTTTTTTTTAGCATGTCATTGTCCCCTTGAGTAGGTTTAGCCCTGTTTCTGGTGGGGCCAGGTTCTTTGCCTGCAGAGTTCTGTGTTGTTTTGAAGCCAAACCGAATCACAAGATGTCTTGTAGCGACATCTTTCTGGGTACAGCAAGTGGTTAAATTTCATTTTTCAGTCCACAAAACCCGGATGAAAACATTCAAGTCCTTAGAACCCTAAGCAGCAGTGTGCCACAAAAAAAAAAAAAAGAGACAACTGGTTGCTGAAATTCCCTGCAATTAGGGGAAATCTGTTCGGTGATCTGTGTGCCAGCAGGAGAGCCCTCCTGTAGGAGGTAATGGGTTTCCCAGCTCCAGCACGAGCTGTGGAGTTCCTTCCAGACCCCGGGTTCGGCGATCAGCTGGATACCGGGTGGTATGCGAGCAAGACAAAGATGGCAAGTTTCTGAAAATAAAGTTCTGTAATGTTACCTTGGAAATGCGGTGTGCCCTGCGTGGTTTTGTTTCCAGATAGCCTGCCAGTTTGGGTTTGTTGTTCCAGCTGCTAAACAAACAAAATACAGCTGGCTAATTGTGCACTGGGGAGCATACGCTCCCGACCCTGTCCAGATACTGACGGAAGCGTGCGATTTGGCTATGATTTCCTGAACGCAGAGCTGCAAATTGTTTCAGCTAAGGAAGAGATAGAGGATCTGCCTTAACTTTGCTCGGTTCTCATCGCTGCTTTCCTTGAGCAGCAATGAGAATTGCAAGCATTTATTAACCAGGTCAAAAGGTGGTCTGGTTTCACAGTAGCTACTTGTAAGGTCTTTGGAGTCTTGCAGTGTTATCGGGGGATGAACGTGCCTGTACAAGGCTTAAAACGGTCCCAAAATAGCATGCTAGGAACGGATGCTCTCTGCGGATGAAAATTCCAAAAGCAAATGAATGCTCTTAAGGGACATCGAGCCTTTGACATTCTCCTTGACATATTTCCATCTTCTCTTAGCAGAATTGCAGACCTGCATAGTATGCAGAATTCTCTCAAATAAGCTTTTTTTGAGTTTGTGTGTTTTAGGGCACGAATAAAAGCAGATCTGAATGCGTTAGCGTCTGTAGCTTTGGTAGAAAGGGCTGTGCAATCCGTGCAGGTTTAACAGTAGTGAAACAAATCATGTTACATAGCTGTATCTTCAATTTTGGGAATTCGTTCTCAGATCTCAGACAAAAAAAGAACTGAGGGCCACTGTAGAACTTGAGACCTTCAGTGTTAAGTGTGGGATATGCTCTTTGAACCTTGCCTTCCCTGTTATAAATAGACTAGAATCAGTCTTGTCTTCCCTCTGCAAGGCACTTCTGCTGCCTGTGCAGTTCTTCTGAGGAAAGGGAAAAATAAACGGCGTCTGACAAATGTGTTATGCGTATCACTTATTTCTTTGCTGGAAGGTGCTTAGCTTCAAGTGTGGTTTGGAGGCACTGTGGGCTTGTATGACAGGAGAGGGAATGCTGGTAGATTGAAAAAAGGTCGCATCTGCAAAATGCCACATTGAGGACATTTGTTTTCCCCTCTCCAGTGTCTTTATAGACTTCCAGTTTCTGCAGGATGATAAATAGATCTGGATCACAAGAGTGAAGGTGAAAAATGCCCAAGTTAACAGAATCTTCATAAAATGTTACAGAGAAGGTCGTGGGGAGGCGTTCTACTCTGAAGTAAATGAAAAAAAGAATGGAAGAGGATCATCAGAACTGTGCATTGAGAGTTTTATTAGTAAGAACATTCAGAGATTTCAGCAAAATGTCTTAGTAAACCTGGTTGTATTCATGAACAAAACCAAATGCTTTAGAATGCCTGGAAGACAAGGATTTGCAGAATTAGCTTTTGGGCTAGTTCTTTGACAACCTCATTCTGCCGCTTTTCCCAGTGCGGTGTCATGAAGACTCCAACTCTGCTATTGCTGGATTCCTCTGAAGTAGAAAATCTTCCCAGGGGTCGTTCAGGGCTGTTTGCAGCCGGTATATATTGATGGATGTGTAATGGAAATACTCCAACCTTTCCAGGATTTGCCCAGTAGTTTCTGATGCAGACACTGATAGGAAGTGTAATTGGGGAATTCGGGAGAGGAAGATGCAAGCAGAGTAGAGGAAGTGTCTTGGGAACAACAGCTTGAAAGAAAGCTTTAGCTTTGGCAGTGCTCTTATGCATTGGCATTATGCTACTTAAAAGGAGTTTAAAAATCAAGAGTTCTAATCCCTTCTCTGCATAAATCACTCATCACTGTTGTGAAAGTGGCTCCCTGCACAGCTGCAGCTCTGCTGCTTGTCTTGGGGTGACACTTCAGTGCCATAATTCTTGGCCAGAGCTCAGAGTGCTCGTAGTGAAGGTTCCCAGGCCGTGTTTGATTTTCCGCTTTGCTCCCTGTCAGTAAGTTGGGTATTTCATGACCCAGTTTCCCCACAGACAAGCAATGCGTGGTATTTTAACGTTTTTCCTTACAGTAGAACTTGGGAGAGCCAGAGATGGTTCTGAGCATTGTTTTGAAGTCTTCAGACATTTTGCGGAGCCTGTCCAACAGCTTAAGTCCTCCCAGAAGCTCTTTGTGTCCTCCACTCCTCCCTTCCGCCAGGGGTAAGTGACAACGTGGTGTTTTCCTGGGGCGCTCGGCTACGAGCATCTCTGCCAAATACAGCTCTGTGCGCAGGAGCTGTGGGTTCCCACGTGTCTGTCATAGCTGACTTTTGGATGGCTGCATCTGTAGAGAGATTTTAATGTGAAGGCGTGAATGTTAAGCTTTTATTCTGTAGGAGAACATTATTACTCCTCAATCTTTTTTTTTTTTTTTTTCAGTTTAGCTTAATCTTTTCTAAAGCATGCTGAAATGGGCTCTTTTAACGCAGAGTAAGAGGGCCCACCTGGGAAATACTGTTGAGCAACTAATGAGCACTATTTTTCCACGTAGAAAAGCCCCATGATTTTGGCGAAGTGGCTTTAAATGATTTTGAAGTGAAGGCGTTAGCTTAGTAGTTGCTGCACCATGTGCACATGTATAAAAATGCATGTAGCATGTCACATACATGCTGTGTGTTAGTATAGACGCTTGTAAATAGTCATGTGCATGTCTGCAGATGGGCGTTTGGTGGTATGTGCGTGTTGGGTTTTGTTTCTTTTTTGTTAGGGGAGCTTTCTTATTCCCTTCAGTCTTGCTCCAACCAAATTTTCTATAAGCCTATAGAGAAAGAGCAGTTTGTACATTCTCTGTTTTCCCTGATGCAGCTAGGTCGTAAAATCAGCCATCTTCTGCGAGCTGTCAGAGCGTTGTGGGTTAAGACATGATTACTTGGAAGAGAACCAGAAGTAAAACAATTCTAGCAAATGGAATGCTTTCCCCCTTTTCCTCCTAGACTTTGATAGGTTTTCACTGAGAAGACACCAAACCTCAGCAGCAAACCCTGTGGTGTCAGGCCCAGGGTTCTGCTACTGGTTTTGCTTCATGGGTACTGCAAGCTTAAATTTGAGGGAACTGAGTCTGCATAAACAAAACCTGTGGGAGGGGCTGTTTGTGAGGGACTCTTCCTAAGAAAACAAGCCTCGTGGCTGATGTCATTCCCTGCGTCCTTTCTCATGGGGAGTCTGTGCTAGCAGTTACGTAGTGCAGCTTCCTGGAAGGAAGATCACCATGGTCTTAGAGATGGTCAAGTCCTTGGGTCCTGGCACTATTCTGCAGACATTGCCAGTGTCTGGGAGAATGGTACTTAAAACACCCAAACAGTTCACATCTTTGAAGGTTTGAAGGTCTCTCCCTGTTTTGAGGTTGGATTAGGAAAATGGAGTTACAGGTTGGAAAGTACAAAAAGCAGTGTGGGAGAGCTGGTGTTTGCCGCCTCCCCAGGTGATGGAAGTGAACCTGTGGGGCTGAGTTCTGTCGGTCGTCCGTATCTTGCTTCATTTTTGTTTCTCAACGCTTCCCAACCTGAAAAACAAAAGCAAACCTTTGGTTTGGAAGTACAACTATTCCCCGGAAGAACACTGTTTAATATTTGAAACAGGGTGTATTCTACCAGACCTTGGTGGTAACACCTGGGTGAGTTTTGTATCACAGATGTGGTCGGCTGAGCAAGAGCTGAGGTCCATACCTGTCGCTGCAGCTTAGGGCGTTGAGTGCAGGGGGGGACACAGAGACGGTGACGGAGTGTTACGTGGTTCTGTGTAGTTTCTGCCTGCAGATTAACAAACTTGTACATACTTGGCTAAGCCCCCTCTGCCCTAAAAAATTATTTGGAGGTTTTTTTTTTTTTTTTTTTTTTTTTTTTTTTTTTGTCATAACGTTGCTATGTGGCTAAATCTATCACTGGGTGAAGCTAGAACTGTCCTGCGCCATAACTGTTGCATCTGGTGCCATAAATACTTTTATATCCATTCATGTCTTTCCATGACGTAGTACTCTTCTTTCTGATAAGTTTCAGGAAACTAGCTTAACATTAACGGTGCACAGCAGTATAAGACACCACTTAAACAGGCAGTTGGAACCAGAAGTTCTGTTCAGTGGTGAATGTTGAAGTTTAGAAACGTTGTTTCTGAAGATTCAGATCAAGATGAGAAGCTGAACTGTACTGTAAAAGAAAACATTCCAATGAAAACATTGCTGGAATCATCAGATATTTTCAAGGGAAGTGTCCGAATGGTTCAGACTCTTTCCATTATATGAATGCTTAATACAGCATATGAATGTCCATTTCAGTCAAAGTTTAATTTCAAAGTCTAATCTGCAGATATATTTTTTTACCTGTTACGTATTGTAGTGAGTTGTTTATGATTGCAAATGTAAACACTTTTTTTTAATAGACTCAAATAAATTAATTGTCTTTATTTGCCTAGTGTTCTCATTTTTTTTTTTTCTCCCTACCAGCAATTTATTGAATTTTGATGTATGCTAGTAGCCATCTGGGGGGAAAGGCATTTAGCAGAATGGTGAGCATACTCAACTGCAGCCATGTGTTCACTCCACTTTTCTGCACGGGATATTTGTCTGCATTATAAACGTTATATGTTCAGTAGCCACTAGCTACAGACCCCAAATAACTTAAATACAAGAAAATTAATCTCTCTGACTCTCTGGGAGTCTTTTTGAAAGCAAATCTTGCATTTTTTGAGTCTTAGTCATTTAAAATGTCCTTTATTCTGTGCTTTCAGTAACATTATGACTTATTTCAGACACAAGAACTACCACTGGGATAAGTACTGGTGTATTCTTTTTTTTTTCTGGTCTTTCCTCCCAGTTATGCAGTGGTTGACAAAGGTTAACATTATCTACTTTTAGTCTCCTGGTCTATATGAATAATACAACATTCATTTTCTTACTATTTATGTACCGCTTTTTATCCTCTGTGGAAATTACTTTGAATCTGCAGATGAAAAGCATGCTAATTTATAAAACGCAGATATCTGCCCTAATTTTACAGATGTGGTAAACCAAAGGAATGAGAGAATTAATAAGATTGAGCTTGCAATAAAAGCAGAAGTGGTTTTGCACCAGACATCACATGGCCTAGGGTTTGGACCACAGTGGATAAGAGTCTCCAGCTGCCATCCGAGCGATCCATGCTGCATCCACAAGCAAGGCTCCTCTGCATGACAGCAGCCTCACAAAACTTACCGTGAAAAAACAGGCAAAATAATATTTGCTTAACAATTATTGTGGAGGTCTTGGGGAAAAAAACAAAAAACAAAAACAAAGATGATACTTTGTTTGCCCATTGGAAATAGTGTCTCTGTGTGTGTATACAAATATATGTTTTTATAAATTATATAAAACACATAGTATTTATATATACATAAAAATAAAACCCATGTGTTTGAGGAGTAGAATTCCTTGAATATGCATTCCTAGATAATTTGTGGTTCTCTTCCACCAAAGATTCAGCAAACTCATGCTTTTGATGGAGGCTTTCTGCCGTTCGGAGGGCAGAGTGAGATGGTGGAGTGGCTGTGGACAAACCATACGTCAGAGGGATGGTAACTGGAGGGGGCAGTGATCTGCGGCATGGATTTCTCCCTTTGAGGCCTGTGCACAGATTTAGGCACGTGGCTGCTGAATCACAAAGGCCTACTTATTTATTTAATGTAAAAGATGCATAGAAAACTGTAAAAGTCTGCATAGAAAACCCGTGCAGCTGCACACATGAAAATGCAGTCCCCTGTGCAGAGTGAGGCTGAGCGTGACTTTCTGAGGCTGCTACAAAGAGCGGTGGGCTGTCCAGTGGAAGGTTTGCGATTGCTGAAGTCCTCTGTTTCTGCCTGGCAAGGTGTTTTGATAGCTGCTGGCGGCAGTGTCTCTGCAGGCTGTGAAGCAGCAAGGTACTGAGTGTGCATCCTCCACTTGAAGCCCTGAAAAGTTTAATGGCAGCAAGGCCCATTAGATTGTCACAATGGTTTCTTCTAGAAATAACATAATGAAACCTAAGCCTTTGAAGGTCAGCTCTTCTGTGTTGAGGCTCTTAAGTGCCATAATTAAATGCTGTTCTGTGTTTGCTATTAGAATGCTTTCTGCTCAAAGAACTCAGCTTGCTGTACAGATATTACACATCTTAATTCAAGGATGTCTGTATTAGCAAGGGACGGTTGTTGGAGGACAGGGCTGCTGTTCAGAGGAACCCCAGCAGGCTGGGGGGGAAATGAGCAGCAGAAACCATGATGAGTTTCAGAAGGAGCAAAGGCAAAGTCCTGCACCAGGAACAAGCTCGGCCCCTCCGTGGGGACAGGCTGTGGTCTACCTTGGCGGGATGCTGCACTGCCCGAGAAGGGTGGCAGGGCACGAGCCACTGGCAGTGCTGAAGGCTGAGAGCTCTCATCCAAAAAGTAAAATACATTGACAAACTGCTGTGAGCCCTCAAGGACCACTGTAGTAGTCAGGGGCTGGATTGTTTGCCCTGAGAGGAGTGGCCGCTGTGAGGGGCCTGTGAGGAGCTGGCTGAGGAGACGGGAGCCAGGCTACTCGCTGAGGTACAGACAGAGCAGGGAAACAAGAACCAGTGGCCATACACTGAAACAAGAGGGCTTGCAGCGGGGTATAAGCAAAACATTATTTGCTCTGAGGAGAGCAGGCACTGAGCAGGTTCTCTGCAGAAGCTGCGAGGTGTCAGGCCTTGCAGGGGTCCAGAACCTGGTGGGAGAAGCAGACCAACCTGGTCAGAATTTGGAGTCCACCCTGTGTGGAGCAAAAGGTCGGACTGGAGACCTCCTGTGGACTCTTCTAAGCTGAGCTATCCTGTAATTGTAAATTTTAATTTTGAGGGAAAAGGAGACACAATGTTTGTAACTCGCTCGAGATGGCATACCATCTGTGGCTGAACTGGGAATAGAGTTATTAAATTCCGAAGCTCAGTGGTGCATATGTGCATGCTAATGAGATCTCTTGGGTGAAAGAGCCTTCACCGTTTGGGAAAATAGTCTTGAGAGAAATCTAGGTTAAATCCACATA
Organism: Alectura lathami; assembly: GCA_013399715.1. Lineage (NCBI taxonomy): Eukaryota > Metazoa > Chordata > Aves > Galliformes > Megapodiidae > Alectura > Alectura lathami. The sequence goes on along the minus strand of VXAV01005676.1, from coordinate 94,017 downwards.
GCGTTCTGTCATACTAATGCCTGAGATTCAGGCAGTCAGAGGAAAAAAGCGGAGAAATGTTCAGCGATAAGAAGCGAGCAGGATGAGGAAGAGACAGGAACTGGAACAACCAAGGTCAAAAAGATAATTTAATATTGATCTATTTTAAATGGAATAGGAGCCTTCTGAGTTCCTGTTTTCGAACACCGGTGCTAATTCAGGATAAAGGAGAGAAATACTTGAAGTTTTATTTTAGTGTAGTTTTAATAAATGTGGTAGAACACAGTCAATTTTAAGTCAAAGTATGTGGGTGGGGAGAGGAGTTAATTTTGGCAATGTATAAAAACAAACCATTTTTCAAAATCGGACAGTTCATAGAAATGCCGTGTTTGGCATGCTGTGTCCTTAAAGGGTGTAGTGATTTTCTTTTCTGAAAGCGAAAGGTATTTTGAGAATTTGCCATATAACCTCTCAGGTTTGGGGTTTCAACAAAACAAATATCCCTTGGGTACCTCTTGCCAGGTGTCTGCGCAAGCTTTCTTCTACGTGTTTTGGTCTGACTTGCAAACTTGCCGCAGACCACTTCTCTTTTCTTAAAATACTTGTGAAAAAATAGATTTGGAATAATTTTCATCATTCTAATTTATGAGAATGTATAGCTAAACTCATTAACATGTGTATCATCAACAAAACCTGGCTTCTAACCTCTTCGTTGACCAAGGCTGTAAACATTTTTGTATTCAGTACAATGGCAGTTACAGATTTGTGGCTGTCGGTGACACAAGAATTCAGCATTTTGAATTCAGCGTACAGACATGTGAAGTAAATGTTCCAAGTGTTGGAGGTATCAGGAACCAGAATGCTTTTGTGAGGTTTCATGCTGGGGGCAGGGCCCTCAAAGTCCCTCTGCTCCATCCCCTGCTCCAGCAGGGACACCCAGAGCAGGGTGCCCAGGGCCACGTCCAGGCGGCTTTGGGAGATCCCCAGGGAGGAGACCCCACAGGCTCTGGGCAGCCTGTGCCAGGGCTCCCCGACCCGCGCAGACAGCAGTGCTGCTGGTGCTCAGAGGGAAGATGAGGTAGAATTAGGATCCTGTTGTGCTGATTGCTGTACAGAAAGAGAAAGGAGGGCAGTCCTTGGCCCTGGGTGCTTACAGTGGCAGTACAGGAGAAGAAGCACTGAGATGCTGCTTAGTGTGGCAGACAGGGGTGTAGCACTTCTGTCACCCTAGCCCAGCCCATCTTCCCAAGCAGGCAGCATGAATGCTTTGTCTTGTAGAGCAGTGAAGAAGGGAAGGAATGGAAACAAGGTCTGTGCGGTGCTCTGTGTGTGATGAAGACCAGCAGTGCTGCTTCTGGAGGGGGTAAAATATGGAGGCATGAATCTGGGATAAGAAATAAACTATAGGAAGGCTTGAAACTACTGGTTTTGGTGGTGAGAGAAGGGAAATGGAGGATCTTGAAAGTGAACAGAAATTAAAGCAACAATTTGGAAAATACAGTTTGAAGAAAACAGGGTAAAATAATGTATACAATGCTCTAGACAGCCTGGGATGAGGATATGGCCAAAAGCAGTGCATGAGAATCACCTGAAGAATGTTCTTGTCTTGTCTCTATTCAAGCAGGTTTTTTTTTTTTTNNNTATATATATATATATATATTTTCCCTCTTTCTAGTCCATGTAAGACCAAAGCTAACAACAAAAAACAACCACACTTAAAAACACTACTCCTGAATGTAATTAAAGAAGTGGACTAGTTAGAGGCTTCTTCCTCTGAATTTCTTTATCCGTCCTCTTTAATTGTTGGCTGCTATTAAGTTCTGTAATCTCTTATCTCAGGGGCTGAAGGCAGTGTTTAGGTAAATCAGGATTGCTCACATCAGCTAGGAGGTGCAGGACTACCTTTTCAACACACCCTTTTTCATTGTCTGAACAGCTGATTCATGTCATTTGCACTCGCTTTGCAGCTGTAATTCTTCTTGTCTTCCTGCAGACATCAAACTCTGTAGGTTCTACCATCTTTCTAGTTCTATTTTCTGCTTCTCTTTTCTTGCCTGTCTTCTCCTTTGTTTTTGTTCTCCCTTCACCTCTCTCCTTCCAGGTACATGGAACATGTTTCCTCTCCACTAGAACTGACCTGATGATCATTCCTTCCCTTTCTAAGATGGCCTTGAGCAGGCTGCTCATAGTAATGTTTTTATTCCATGATGTTTGAACAGGAAGTGATTCACTTGAGACACCTCATTTTAAAAGAAAACACCCCTGTTATTTGGTGAAAGGTAGTGTTTGACTAGTATGAAGAGGACCTTTGAGCTTTTGAAAGCACTTGTAATGTATTTTCTTGATACTGCTGTATTTCTTAATGCACAAAATTTGTAAGATATAATTTTATAGAAGATACAGAGATACTGGAAGTACAGGAACATGTTAGTAGTACTGGCTGATAATTCCATTTGATAAATCTGCTTGGTCACCCAAGCTGCATGATGACAACAAGCAACACCAGAATTAAGGTCTGCTTGTCAAGGAGTTCTGTAGGCAGAGAGCCTTTGGCCGGATGGACGAGCCCCTGCCCATCTTGCCAGAGGAGCACCTGGCAGTGCTGCCATGGGTCGGAAGAATACGTCACTCCTCGGGACAAGCAAGACGCCTCTGAAGCATCCATTGTACAGGGTGTCTGTTTTCCCAACTAGCAAGTTAAAGGATCATTATACTTAAAATTTTGATCTAATTTTATTAGGAAGCATAAAGTTGCTGCTTGAGAGGCGGGTGAGTATTGATGGCCTTCCAGACTTGCAGCATCTGCCAGCTGAGTGAGGAGTCTTGCAACAGCCTTCCTTAATTTCCCATCTGCAGCAAGTAATAAATAGAATACCAGGCTTGGAGCAGTCTTCAGGCAGGAATACCACGGGAGGAATGCAGAGTTCTTTCTAAATTAAGTTCCCTTTATGTTGTCTGCCTTTTGGGAGGCTTTGCTACAGATGCCAGATCTGCAAGTCAGAGCAGGCATGCCTGATTGACAGAATTCAGTCTCTGTAGCCGTTGGGCCAATATTTTATTCCAAGATTTCTTAGCTTCCCTCCCTAACGAACACTTGCAGGGAGTTGCCATTAGTTTCCCTTCTCCCGTTCCAGTGCTAAAAGCCGCGGTTGGTCAATATTTGCTCCGTCTGCCCTCCGTCTGTCCATCTGGGCAAGCTGGCTGGCACGCAGAGGACTGCTGAAGAACGCATCTCGGAACAGCTTCCAGCCAGTTCTACCCACACAAATGTAAAGCTCAGATGTGTTCGTGTGTGTGTGTATGTGCATATATGTGTATGTACATGTATAATGGGATTAGACGTTCTTCTCACATGCCTAATTACGGACTGTGTATTACACTACAGGCATTTTTAGTAATATTTATTATTCACTGTAATACTCTGCATCTGGTTTCTCTGCATGGCAGAGGCTGGTGATTCTGAAAGATTTTTCCCCCAAAGTGTTTGTGGGTTTTTTTTTTTTTTTTGACCACCATTTCTAAGTTTCTACCATTATCTTTTGCATGGGTGCACAATGGCCACGGCCACGCAGCATTCTGGACACCCCACAGCATGTCCAAGTACAGCCATTGTGTCTGGGAGGATTCTTGTTTCATTGATTAATACGAAATTTTTTAATCATATAAGTGATGTCCTTAATTTATGCAAAGGAACAATGTCTGATAATCTTCTCACCCATTTTAATATGAACTAGACATATGCCTTGTCAGTTTTTAGACTGCTTTACTTTTATAATTTTAAAGCAATTATATTCGACTATGTACAAAAAGTCACAAGGGGAAAATCTAAGTAATTACCAAGTCTAATTATGCACATTTGTGGCTCAGTATTGGAGTTTCTGAACAGAATTTTGTGTGATGCTACCCTCGACATGAATTTGATCCCTCTGAAATTCAGTATTTTATTTAAAGAAAAAAATGTAGCATTGAAATTGAACTGAAAAGAGCCAGAGACTGTCTGGCCGGTAGCCCTTAATCATTGCTAGTACTTGCAGGTGTAGAGGTTAACTATTTTTTTTTCTTTTAATCCCTCTAGAGCAGTTGATGCTAACTGTTGTGTGTGAAGATCCCTCTTTTACTAAGGAGTGCTCTGCTGAGCAGTTTGTGATACCACGTGTCCACTCGCTGGTGTTCCGCAGTTCCCGTGCAGCTGTGCCTTAGCCGCTGCGGTCACTTGCCGGAGGCATCCTTGCTGAAAGCTGCAGGAATCTGGTAACTCCCTCGTGGGAAGAAGTCAGAGTGAAGGGAATCCTGACAACATCTTTAAATCTCGAGAAAATGAGGAGTATTAAATTCTCTCTTGTATCTACAAGAGAATTGTTCCTGCAGAGCTTGAAGCTATTCAGACTGGAGAGTTCTGAGCTGCTCAATTTTAGCACTGTAGGATTTGGTGTACTAGTGGCACAGAGATGCTGCTGTTTCATACCTTGTCCATGGGAAACAGGTGAATCAAATGTTTTCCAATTAGAACAATCAGCTCATCAAGGGAAACAAGCCATTTTTGGGCTTGCATCCAGTTCCTCCTAAGGCATTTTGCATCAGAGGAGATTAGTTCTGTGGCATCATCTTCAGGCTGAGGATCCAGCACAGAGCTGGAAGTGCACGAGGCAGTGATGCAGCAGGAGAGGGGAATGAAGAGGGACGGAACAGCAACGATGAGTTACTGCTGCTCACCAAAGTGCAGAGGCATATCTTTAGAGCTCCATCCCACCTCATGCACACCGTGCTTGCTTTTGTCAAAGCTGACCGAGGGAACAATCAGCCAGCGGGGCCGCGGCCTCCCGTTGTGCTGTGCCTTCAGCAGCTGTCGGTGCTGGCTGGGCAGAGAGTAGCCCGAGTGGCAGGGGACACTGTCCCTGCTGGTGGGGATCTGCTTTCAGGTCGTGTTCCTTCTTTCCCAACAGGAGCTGCCCGGAAGGCAGGCGGGTGTCCGTCGCCCTTTCATCTCTCCCGTTGCAAAGGGTCAGGTTCATGTGGCGAGGGATGAGTTACTCTTCTGGGCCAGTTCAACCCAAACTAAGCTGTCATGGCAACAGTACAAAAGCTTAGCCAGCTTAGCCACAGGACAGCTGCTAATACGAGTATAATTTAGCTGCAGTAGGTTATTTATAACGTTTTAATATAAAGTGGTTTTAAACTGTTGGTGGAATACTTAGATTTCAGATTTACAAGAGGAAATCAAGTCTGCGTGCTTCCTCAACACATCAGGTGCTTTTGCTTTTGCCTGATGCTTGTGGTTCCGCTGTTCTGAGATGCAATACTTTGTATTCCTTGCCTCTGTCCTGAGCAAGAGGCTGAACTGGGCTTGCAGTCTTGCTCTCACTGTGGCGTGCTGTTTTTGGTTGGCTGTGGACAAACTGATGCAATAGGCAACTACAAAGACAAAGTATGCTAATGCCCTGCCATTAGGGATGCATCAGAAATAATAATGATAAAATGTAACTGCAGGTAAAGGATTAAAGAGTTCTATTAAACCTATTGTTTACATCTGTCATCTTGTATATCAAAGCTAAATTATTTAGGGTGGAGTCCTGATAAACTTGTCCTTCACGTTCCTCCTAGTGTGGTAAAAGTTACTTTCCTTTTTTCTGATTATTTTTAGGACCTATGCAAACTTAAGTTGACATTAATTCACATTTCCAGGTAGGTGTTCATGCAGTATGTCACTTCTGCACCATCTCCCAGATGTGTATTTTGTAAAGCTTTCTGAGCTTACAAAATGATGTAGGAATGGAAGAGGCAATTATTCCACAAATGGATAATTCTGCTTGGAGGGGAAAGAAAAGAGAGGAAGTAAAACCTCAGGGAAAGAATAAAGATGTTCTTTATATTCTTCACAAGGGAATATTTTGGTGTTGTAACCCAGAGCCAGTTTGTTACCCATTTTAAACACGACAGCTGTTTTAAAAAGTTTCAATCTGGTGTCCTTTATGCATTGAAATATCCAGGGAAATAGTTACCTAATGATATGGGGCAACATAAAAATCCTTGTTTTACCTGGTTTAGATTTATAATTGAGATGGTGTGTAGAAGAATCCACAGTGAATCTTAACCTGACCTGAAAGTTAATGGGCTTACTGTGGGTATTGCGTTCTATTCTCAGTCTTCACAAGCAGCCAGGTTAAAAACCACGCAGCTAGTAATCCTGTACTGCTTTATACTGAATTCCTGAAGTAGTTAGTAATGTGAAGACTTCTTAAAGCTGTTACTTGTCTCTTAATTCTGTTTGTTTTTTATTTTATTTTATTTTTGTCTGTGGCAACTGTTCTCTAGGCATGCTCCCTTTGCCTTGTAATGAATCAGAGATGTTGGCTGGAAGGGGCCTCTCGAGGTCCTGTGGTCCAGCCATCCCGTAGGAACGAGGTGGTTGCCAAAGTGAGACCAGCCACTGCTGCGTCTGGTTGAGTCTTGAAAACCTCCGAAGATGGAGGTTTCACAATCTGATTTACTGCAGTGCTTTGCAAGGTAACGGAGCATAATCCGTGGAATATCTCAGAGCTTGACTCTTAAGTATTTCTGAACTGGGTTTTGGCAGCTGTTGCCTGGCAAAGGAGCTGCGTTGCCACTTCTGTGTGAGAGATAATTGCAGCGTACTGTAAATTTACCATAAATTCACCCGATTTTACTTTACATATGAACTGGGTACCTCGCTTGTTAACCAGGAATCTCCACCTGTAATCAGTGAAAAAGAAATAAGCACCTCCAAAGGGTGCTTGTCCTGCTGGAGATGGCTGCGATGAGTCATGCTGAGGGAGAGTCTTCTCCCCACCTTTTATAGGGAGTGCCTCTTTTCTTTGGTGTCAGAGGTGCTTAGATGGCCAGGGCCAGATGAGAAGAATTCCTTCCTAACTGGACCAAGGCAGCCTGGGGGCTACACCTACAACGTTCTTTGAGTGGGAAGTCGTCCTAATTAGCAAATACTGCAAAAAACCACAGCCAGAACATTCACTGACTATCATAGCTGCCAGTGCCTTTTTAAGCACTTCTCCCATGCTCTTGCTCTGTTTTCTGGTTTGGGTTTTTTTGTTTGGTTGGTTGTAGTGATTTCACCCTGGTCATCACACTATCCTATTGTTCCATTGGCTGCAAAGGGATAATGAATTGCTTTGTAATTATTTGAATTCTGATATTTTTCCAGGATTATCTTGGCTTGGGAAAAGGTGACTCAAATAATAATAAGACGATATCATAGTGAAGTTTTTTTTTTTTTTTTTTTTGTTGTTTGAAGAGAGTTATGCAAGCACTTGGGGGAGGAAAAAGTATTGTGAAGCGGCTGATAGAGGAAAGATTTTGCAAGCAGCAGTTTATTGCTTGGGATGCCTGTGGGGACTGCATGGTTATGCAAACTAGTGCCCCAGAGGGGAAACATCCTGTCATTCCTTTGGTGTAACATGCACAGCAGAAAGTAATGCATGGCCAGCCTACCCTAGGCACAAAGCTTCCTTAAGCAGAACTTCTTAAACCATCATTCCTCTTGTTTTGCCAGCAGAGAGGTGGTAAAGTCTCTTTCTTCCTAATGAAACAATGCAGGAAAGGATGTAGTTTGCTCTTCTTACTGCTTTTGATCTTTTGTTGATTCTCCACATTCACTTAAATTGCATACACCAAGCTAAAACAGTCTGACCTTTCTGAACTGGTATCCTCACTATGCTGCTGTTACGTGGAGATTGCCTGGAAATAGATACTTTTCTGTCTGCAGTCCCTAAAATGGTGCACAGGGTGTTGTTAAGGATCTTGGGAGACGGTCTTTCTCCTTATCTCTGCTGGTTTAGTGAAAAAAGTGTCCGTGAGTACAAGTTTTCCCAGACCTCAGCTGAAGTAGATCTGCTCTAAGTGTCTCAAAACCAAAACAAAAAACATTTCCGGACAGCTGTGATAAAGTGCTGGTGGCCTTCCCTGCTGGATGCGATGTTTGCTGGGCCTGAACTGCCTGCCCTGGTGGGTGCTGAAGGTCTCTCTCTCATGCGTTGCAGGAGCCGGAGGATGTGGTGGTGCCCGCTGGGCAGAGGAGGGCCTGGTGCTGGTGTATGTGCTTTGGGCTGGCCTTCATGCTGGCTGGCGTGATCCTGGGTGGTGCCTACCTGTACAAATACTTCGCATTCCAGGTAAGTCTGCCCGTTTTTGAGTGTGGGAGGGCTGTGTGTTTTTCTCCGTTATGCCTTGTGTTTAGGAGAGGAGCAGCTGGCTAAACCAGATAGCCTTTCTGCTCCTCTCTTTCTCTTTCTAAAGGCAAAGCATTCTAAAGGCCTGTTCTGTCAGCAGAGGAGGGTAGGAGCAAAGCTGGCAAGTGAAAAGAAGTAACACTTTTCAAAACTTTGCTTGATAGAGAAAGGATTATATCTAAATATAGGAGTATAAGGACCTCAGTGGTGTCCCAGATTTTCACCCAGTATTTCTCATGTTCAGCCATTGCCAAATACTGAAGCTGGCTTAACTCCCCGAAGGCCTCCTTGTTTGACCCCGCATTTCCTGGACATACTCAGAACTCATGCACAGGAAAGGGACTGCTTGTCAGAGCAGTGCAGCAGCTCTCCTTCCTAGCCTCCAGAGGGACACGAAAAACAGGCCCTGCAGGGGACTTGGGAGAAGCACAGTCAGCGTGGCTAAACGTGCTCCGTCAAGTCCAGTCCACGCCAACAAGGTCAGACCTCTGACGAAACGTATTTTCACGATTGGCACCGTGGGAGGAGGAGCCCTTTGAAGGCAGCAGTGCCAGGGAAGTGGAGCACTTACCTGGAGCATGGGAGATGCGAGTTAAATATTGCCTTCTTCTGGGGGAATTGTCACTGGGTTGTGCTGGGCTTGCTGGGCTGCTGCCCAAGTGGGGTGAGCGCACCCTCCCTCCTGCAGAAGCTCCGCTGGGCTGCAAGATTCACAAGGTCAGAAGGGGTGAGAGCATCAGCAAAATTTGAATCCCTGTGGCCCTCTGGTTAGTGTGCACAGTTTTAAGGTAGAAATTCTGTGTTCTCATCCCTGTTGTTAGGATTTTTTCCCCCTGTTCTGCTAGTTGGTAATGTAGAAAGCAGAGTGATAAAACACGAGAATCCCAGTTGAAATTGCACTCGGTAGTCTCTTTGGCCTTGGAGTTAACCTGATGCCCAGGGGAGCAGCAGTGCCGCACAGCGCTCACAGCGTGGCGTGTCGCGGGGGGTTAGCGGGCTGCGGGCAGCTGGAGGCCTGCGGTGTGGCTAAACCCTGCCGCACCGGCACTCAGCACCCGCTCCCCCTTCACGTGCCAGCTCGCTGAAATGGAAAGTAGCATTTGACTCAAAGCTGTGGTCCTTGCTCACAGCTGAGATCTGGGTCAAAGGAAACGTTCAGGGGTTGAGCTAACAGTGCACTGAAGGTGTTCTGTGTACAGTTCTAAATTGCTGGCATGTGCATATGCTGAGCACGTAAGGTATATGCTTCAGAAGCTGTGAGGCTGGTGTGTGACTTCCTCTGACTCAGGAGTTTATCTTACACTCTGCTTGTGTGCTGTGAAGGAAGGACATGAACTGGTTCTTCCCATTCCTTTGGTTACCTTTTTTCTTTAAAAAGTACACAACTACAACAACAAAAAAAAATTTTAGAAATTGACTTTCAAACCCTCTCAAGGCTGGTAAAACTGAACAGCTTCGTAGAATCACAGAATAATTTAGGTTGGAAGGAATCTCTGGAAGTCGCCCGGTCCAGCCCAGGCTCAAAGCAGGGCCAAATGCAGAGTTAGGTTTGCCTTCTAAAGCTGATTTGGATGACCAGTTCCAATGTCTTATGTTGTCGTGAGTGACTGCAGTTAAATCAGAGTTTAATAGTAATAACATGCATGCATATAAGCTTGAGAGCATTGTATGTTTTTTCTAAAAATAACGCCACAGAAAATGGGTTCAAAGCAGAAGATGGGATTTTAAGAGCCTGCTTTTGGGATCCTGTTTCCCTTGAGTTCAAGGGAAGGGCTCCCGCTGGGTTCAGCAGCATCAAGGCTTTACCCACAGTCCTGTTGTGGATGGCAGCTGTCTCCTGCTTTGCTCTGTGTGTGAATCAGATGAAAGGGAAAACATCTCATCTAGTCTGACAAGTTTTTTTTCTGCATAGTGCTTTGAGGATATTAAACTTCTAACAAGGTTGCTGCTGTTTTTGTTGCTGTTTTTAGCAGGGCGGTGTGTATTTCTGTGGACTAAAGTACATTGAAGATGGCTTAAGTTTACCCGAGCCTGGGGCAGAGGCTCAGAGTGCTCGCTACCACACAATTGAGCAGAATATTCAGATCCTGGAGGAGGAAGATGTTGAGTTTATCAGTGTGCCAGTCCCTGAGTTTGCTGATAGCGATCCTGCTGATATCGTCCATGACTTCCATCGGGTAAGAAGTACTTCTGAAGTAGAAAGCATTTAAAACTTGAAAAACGTTCCCCCTCAGTCATCCTGATGAAATGTACTCCCTAGATATTTTGGTGGGGAAAGGCAGAGAGTGGGGGAGGCAGCAGAACTGTTTTGATCAGCAGCAAGCTGGAAGCAATTATTAACCAAGCATACAAAGTACGGCGTTATACAATCGCCATGAGGTAGCGCGTAAACCACCATTTGCAAATACAGTTCTGTTTTTAGAAGGGGAAAAATCTTTGAGCTATTTCCTTTCCTCAGTATGAGAGAGTAAAGAAAATACACTTCTCACCATGTTAACTTCACCAAGCCAGAGTTTGTCCAACAGCTGTGGTGGTGAGGGAAGTTTGGAATCATAGAATCAGAGAATGTCCCAGGCTGGAAGGGACCCCCAAGGATCCAGCTCCTGGCTCCGCACAGCACCACCCAAACCCAAATCCTGTGTCTGAGAGCGTTCAGACCTTTGGCCTCAGCTTGCAGGGGCTGTTTGCATCTGAAGTCCCTAGAGGTGTTTGAGCACTGTGTGGCACAGCTCAAAAACCCCAAAGCAGCAGGAGAAAGGGAAGGGGATGACAGCTGTGGGAGAGAGCTCATTTTCCAGACACCATCAGAAGCCCAGCAGCAGCTAAACTTTCCTGGTGCACCACAGGCCACCGTGCTTCTTAGAGGCACTGAAGCAGGGTATCGAAGAACTTTGAGATGTTTCTTCCTTTTTTGTAGAAACAACTTGAATGGGAATCTTGGTAGTAAATTCTTGGTCAGACAGCTGCTAGGTCTGCAGCTCTTGGTGTTAATGACAGAGCTGTGAAACAATTGGAAGTCCTTTTCTGTATCTGCGTGGTAGGAAAGTGATAACTATGAACTGTTCTCTAGCTGGTTTTCAGGAAGCTAAATTTCTGTGAACATTTGAAGACTTCACTGAGCTGCTTTTTTAAGCAGGACTGAAAAAGAAGAATAGGGAAGTGTCCTATTTTTTTTTGTGCACTTCAAGGTTTCAAGTTTTCCAGGCAAAAAGAGTGCTATCTATCAAATATTCATAACCAGATTTGGAGAAAAACATAGCTTGCTTAAGCTATGTCATTTAAAAATATTCCTGAATATATTTAGTGAGCTTCTGTTAAGAGTTAGAGCAAAGCCTTCAAACAGGCAAAACCAGAGAAAAAAACACTATGTGAGAAGTGAATGGGAGCGATATAATATCAGAAAGTTACTTTTTTGTTTAATGGATTGAAAGGAACCGTGCATCTTTAATGCTTTGCTGCAAAGGTCAGAGCAGGGAGCATCTGCCGTGGGCACAGCGCACAGCCCCGTGTAATGAGATTAGTGGCACTGACGGCTGCCGTCCTGGTGCTATTTTGACTGCTGGGCTCTTGGTGTGCTCAGAATGTTACAAACATCTGCAGCCCTGGAGCTTTCAGCAGCTTGAGGTAATGCTTCTTTAGCAAGAACACGTGCAGTAAAACAGCATGGTGAGCAGAGCTGCGGGATTCATCAGGATAATTCCTGNGTTGTTTTTTTTTTTTTTTTTTTTTTTTTTTTTTTTAAATCAAATAATGACAAATCTAACAGCTCATGTACTATAAAGATGATAATTCAGGTATGTAATCATTAACACTTCAACGCTGTAGTATTCTGGAAAACAAAGGGGTTGTTACTTGTTGCTTCAACTATAACACAGCATTTTTGTCCCATATGTTTTGTTCTTACCAGCAGCTTTTCCTCTTTACACTCTTAACAAAGTCTCAGTGTGGAGGTTTGAGCAAGGCTCTGTTATTTCAGAAGGCAGGCAGTGGGAATAAATGAAGGCTGTAGTTGGTCTCCTAGCAGTTCAGACACACCTTTGTCATTCCGTTATTGCATGTGAGCTACTTGCTGCCTTGTCGTAGGCTGAAGCTCCCATCAAGGATGCCTTTCATTTCTGCGCTGACCTATCCTCAAATTGGACTTTGTTGGACAGACTTGAGATAGCACAAAACAGTAACTGAAAAGAAGAAAACAATGAGGCAGCAGCAGTCTAACAACATCTTTCTGTGATTTTTCTGATGGCCTAGAGATTTTGATTAAGCTGAATGTTTCCTCACCAGAGACTCACTGCCTATCTTGACCTGAGCCTGGATAAGTGCTATGTGATTCCTCTGAACACCTCAGTCGTTATGCCACCTAAAAATTTCTTGGAGTTGCTCATCAACATCAAGGTATGGTTAAATCCTAAGTGATTTGTTCTTAAGATGGGAAAAGGCGAATTATTTTTCCTTTTATTTTTTTTTTCTTCCTTTTTTGTTGTTTTTGCCCACACTGACGTTCACACAGGGTGGATGTGTTAGAAAGTGAACTGATCACTGGAGATCTTTGCAAAGGTTGAAACCTGCTAGGCTAATTAACTACAATCATGAAAAAATTGTTAATTCAGATGAAGACAGACAAACCTGATTTCATTCCTTGATACTACAAATTTAGTTGGCAAAATTGGGCAGATGTGAGAGCAGCCTGCGCATTTTTTAATTTAAAACCCATTGCGCTGGATTAAGGCTGGATCTGCATCTTAGGAAGAGGAAACGAGTACCAGGCCTTCAGAACAAGCCTTCTGCATCCTTAAAAACAAGGATCCCAGGAGGGCTGAGACACCGCAGTGCCTGACCAACTGAACAGGAGATGTCAGCGCGACGTTACCGGAGCTCCTCAGGGCTCCCCAGTGGGGTCTGGTAACGGCAGAGCGCTGCCTGGGCTGTGGAGCTGGCTGGCCCTCTGCTGCCACCGGGACACGCTGTTCTCCCAGCAGCAGGAGCTGGGTGGGACATGATGGCCTGTGACGTTGAGGAGCCCAAAGGAGGGCAGCTAATGGGGTCTCTTACTCATCTAACATGGATTATCTTAACCTGTGTTGTTTGTTTGCTTTTTAAATTTGGTGAATCCTGTTTTGTTTCTGTTTGTTTGTTAATTTGGCTTCTTTAGTCCACACAAATTCTGCTGTTAAAATCTGTTACTTTCCTAGTTTGTCATTGGTTTACAAGTAAGAGGATAACCAGGCATTGTGCATTTAATTGAAAATCTGTGCAAAAGCAAACTGTTCTGATCATTGTCCCCCACAGTGAGTGCCCTAATTTTGTGAGACATCTGTTTGATGCTCATTGTACTAACAAAAAGCTGTGGGCACCTGGTGTCTCAGAAAATCAGGCTAAATGTTTTGTAACTGAAATTTGGGAAACTATCCTGGAGATGCACAAAGGGAGTAAAGTTCTGTTCGCTGTCCTGCAGTCACATTGGTTTCACGGAGAAAAAATACATGAAATTAAAGTACTTGTTTCTTGAGTTTCTTGAGTTGAGTTCTGAATACATGCAGAGGGCATTTTAGGAAGATGGAGGTGCTCAGGCCGTAATTTTAGCTTAAAAAATCACATTTCTGTATTTTTATACAGTTTGCTTGGATATGCAAATAGTGAAAAGCCTCCTTTCCTCTGGGAGCAGGGCTAAAACCCAGGAATATTCCATCACTGACTGTTGTTAGCCAAGTGGCCAATTCTAACCACATGTGATGCAGAAGGCATCTCTGAGGCGATGACATCGTGGCTGTGCCGGATCCCAACGTTAGGGAATTGCTCCTGCAGCAGCTGGGCAAAGGAAATGCCTTCAGCCCAGCCACTGAGCTCCTCTTCTTCCCCACCCTGTCCTGCAGACCCAAGGGAGGGCTGAGCAGGTCAGGGGTGTCCCGTGGTTTGGGTGGCACAGACCCAAGAGTGTCCCCAGCACTGCTGCCCTCCCTGCTGGTGGCCTGGGCTGCCGCGATGCTCCGGGGTTCTCCAAAATTTCTAGAGACCAGGGTTTAAGATGCACTGACTTAGAGTGATTTCTTTTCCAAGCTTTTCACCCAAGAATGGGTTGGGTAATTTGGGAGTTAATAATGGAAATTCGAAATTGTTTATTGGCAATAGAAAGTTGGGTGCTCTTTTGCCACAGAAGTGGGGTTTGTTTCATAAGAACCAACCATTCTATTTTAGAAAGCAAGCAACCCCCTCTCTACTGCCACAAGTAAGAATTTTAAGGATTTCTTAACTGAAGAAATATTTTAGAAGAGTTAATGATTATTTACCAGTAGCAATACTGGGAAGTGGGCTGCTGCTCAGGTATGTGCATCTTCAGCTGTGTGTAACAGAGCCTGATTCTTCCACCCTTTGAAAATGTGCAAGGCTGCCCAAACCTCCTGGGCCGCAGCGGGGTCGTACTGCACCCGGCATGTTCCATCCGCAGAAGCGTGGTTAGGCAGAACGTGCTTCTGCAGCTCGTGTCTGGGGAGAGCTTCCGCTGAGGTCTGTTGGGTGAGGACTGTGGGATTTGGTCCGTGGTGATGGGTGCTCCTGGAAGAAAGGTCTCTGCTGAAGACTGGTACTGAGTTATGGCCGTGTTAAAGAGTCACAATGCAAAGTGTTTTGTATGTAGTTAGACTGTGAAGGGATGGCTTTTGACAGAGCCGTTGCATTGTTCTTCAACAGGCTGGAACCTATTTGCCTCAGTCCTATTTGATCCATGAGCAGATGATTGTTACTGACCGCATTGAAAACGTGGACCAGCTGGGATTCTTTATTTACCGCCTCTGCCGTGGCAAGGAGACCTACAAACTGCAGCGCAAAGAAGCCGTGAAAGGTAAATGTTCTCTGTGCAGCCCTTTGTGTTGGCAGGAAGTTCAGTGCTGCAAGAGTTCAGTAAGTGAGTGTGGTTCTATGGAAAGGAGTGACTTGTTAAAGCAAGAGTTGCTTGTTGCAGTAGCAGGCTATGTGGGCTTCAGCGTATCTGGGATTTTCTGTGTAGGTCTGGAAAGAAGTCATTTTGTCTTGCGGAAGCACTCGAGACCCTAGTGAGCCATAAACTTCTAAAATGTGTGTATGCATGAGTATGTTTTCTGTGGTTCAAGCTTTTATTGATGCTTTTCCTTAATCTTGCTTCTTGATCCACTCCCAAAAGCAAAAAACCCTTTAATATGAGAGAACCTGTAGCTTTGTGGTCCAAGTACAGAATGGCGGGTTCTTCTTGTCATTAATGTCACTTACCAATTAGTCCAGATCTTCCTTTTGCTTCAGTGAACTGTGAGTAAGAGCTGTCTTCACAGGAGACATGTAGTTCCTGGTACTCATTCATGGAGAACAAGGGAAATAGATATCTTGTATATAAAATATATATAACATATTCGTTTAAAAATGAAAAGGTCTTAACAGCAAAAATTCAGTATGTTGATCCTGTGGTAATAAATGGTGAGCACAGGTTGGCTAATATTTGGCTAAACTCAGTTTGTCTGAAGTTAGCACTGCAGTTTGGTTCACCATGCCTCATCAGGGACCGCTGCCCGGCCGTTGATTTTTTTCCTAAGGATGAATACATGAGTGTATGCAGTTATTCCCTGTCAGAGTTCTGATTGCTAGTGGCACCTCACTGACGTGGATGGGAAGCTGTTGTGCCTCTAACAGACATCACTCTATTTTCTGTCTGCCCTCCTTTGTTCTTTACCAACACGAACAGGAATTCAGAAGCGTGAAGCTGTCAATTGCCGAAAGATTCGACACTTTGAGAACAGGTTTGCTATGGAAACCCTCATCTGTGAACAGTAAGGAGCAACATTACTGCTACAGGAGACTTAAACTACCGTATGACCCCACCCTTTGTATTGTGTGCAGTGATTATTTTTTTAAATCTTCTTTTATGTAAGTAGTGGACAGGGCTTTATTGCTGAACACCTTCCATACTTCTCATCTCATGATACATGTAAAATCAGTACGTTTTAGTTTTTTCCTTATTTCCAGGTGTGGTGTACTCCTTATATTTGAGTAGCAATTGTATAAAGACTTAGTTGCTAGTGCATTTCATGTGATGAATCTTGACTACTCGGGAGAAGAGAAAGTCTTTGAATTATCCACCAGTTTTTAATGAAGTAAAATTGAATTATTAATGTACAAATGGACTGCAAGAGCTACTTCTAACTGTAATATTACCTGCTATATAGTTTGTTACAGCATATAGACAAATCTGTATTTGACTCCTTAACTAAGTGCAATTTGTTTCGTTTTTAAAATATTGTCATATTTACCTTTTTAGATTGATTTCTGACTTGATGTTTTAAAATGGCAAGTGTTTGCTGTAACAATCTTTTAGAAAATTAAGAAGTAACTTATGTTACTAACTTGTATATAATCCATGTATGTGCAATGGAAAATAAATCTTATAAACCTGTTTGTCTAAAGGCCTTGTATTTTCTTTAGCTGTTACTGTTTTTTAAAGGAGGAAGGGAGGAGAATGAGGTTGAGTTTAAGGTTAAAATTAGTGCTTTTTTACTTGCAGTGTTATTTTTAACATGGAAAAGATAGAATAGTGATTGAGGAATGAAACATGAACAGAAAAACATGGTTTTCTGTTCCTTTTTCATTTAAAGGCAATGTTGTGCCATTTGCTTAAATTCAGGGTTGGTATTTTCACAACTCATCCATCCACAGTGGAGATCCAAAGCTGACTTGCATATCATGCAAGCTGACTTCCTTTGTTTTATTAAAATAAAGTTGATGTCCAAAATCCCTGTCCTGAGCAGTTGTTAAATTACAAGCGTTGTCTGGAGCATGCTGTGAGTCCGGCTGACCCAGCTGGGAGCCAGTGGTGTTCGTTGCACAAGTGTGTTCAGCTCCTGCCTCATGCCATTTTACCAAGGCAAAGCACAGGTTACTGAAGGAGCTACGTCATAACACCCCCATCCTATTCAAATAGCCGGTACTGGTGCCTGGGGCTGTGCCTCCCAAGGGGCAGGACCCTGCATTCCCCTGTTGAACTCAATGGCACTGCTCCCAGCCCACCTCCCCAGCCTTCCCGTCCCCCTGGATGGCAGCCCGCCCAGACGGTCTGCAAGCCGCTTCTCCCGGTTTTGTGCCAGCTGCAGACCTGCTGGCGGTGCATTCTGTCCCATCGTGCAGGCCACTAACGGTGATACAAAACGGAACCGGCCCCAATGCTGAACCCCTGGGGTGCACTGCTAGTGTCTGGGCCACTGGTTGGACCACGCCACTGCGCACAAACCTCTGGGCTGTGTTGTTCAGCCAGTTTTCAGTCTGCCTTACCGTCCATCTGTCTGGTCTGTACTTCATCCCTTTGAGTGCTGGAAGCCTTGGCAAAGTCAGCACAATTGCTGCTCTTCATCCACCAAGGTTTGACTGCAGAAGGCAGTCAGGTTGGGCAGGCACGGTTTCTCCACGCTGACTACTCCCAGGCATCTTCTTGTGCTACTTATGTTCAGAAAAGTCTTCCAGGAGAATTTCCCCCATCATCTTCCCAGAAGTCTAGGTGACCCTGTAGTTCCTGGATCCTCCTTCATGACTTGGAATATAGTAGCAACGTTTGCTTTCTTCCAGTCTTGAGGAACCTCACCTGATCACGGTGATCTTTCAAAGGTCATCAGGAGTGGCTTCGCACTGGCATCGGCCAGCTCTCTGAGCACTTAGGGTGCATCCCATCGTGTGCCATGAGCCTACATACATCCAGTTGGTTTGAATGCTCCCTAGCCCGATCCTCCTTGCTCCAGAACTTACAGTTCCATCTTGGGACCGCACAGTTCCTGGACACAGATCTTGCCAGGAAAGACCAGTAAGAAGGCACTGGGTGTCACAGAATATCCCGAGTAGGACCTGTCCTTCCAAGCACATTTTGAGCATTGGTTTAGCAGGAAAGTAGGAAGGTTTCATAGAGTATTTGCTGTTTAAATCTGTTTTTAAATAATATGCACCACAAGTGTCCAAATATTTTGTCTTACGTGAATTCAGTCAAGAGGCTTTGGACTAATCTTATTTTTCATCTTTTAAAGGATCTTGTATTAATATAGTGGGAGGATGCTTTACTGGTTCTGGAGCTATTATACAATTGTAAACATGCTATCATGCAGTTTCCTCCTATTGTGAATGTTTGGATTGAGATAAAATAATTTGTTTTAAAGGAAGTTTCTTAAATACACATTTTTCCTTCTTCTGTGTTTGGCTTAATTTACAGCTTAGTCTTAGTATAGGTGTGTTATATAAAAAATGAGAAGTATAATTGTTGCTTTTTGAAAGGTGGGTGTATTTATTCTTCGTGGTGTACGGCAGTCACGAACGACATCAACTGAAAACTCGTGTAGGTACAGGTCAGATGTTTATGTACAAATTACATTTATGGAGCTGTACTTTGGTGTAGATCTAAGCAAGCTGGAAAATCCACTGGGAAAACTTCAGCTGCAGACATTCGGGATGTTGAAATTGTATGCTTGCATAAAGGTCAAATGTATGTCGGGAAACGGTTACTAGTTCGCTCTGTGGAGCTTGAGATTTGTCCTGGAGTACTTTAAAGCGTGTTTCCTGCCTTTCCATGGGCATGCCATTCCTATTTTTCTTGAGTTAAAATGAAATGTGTTGTTCTGCAGTAAGCCTCGCACTGTCTTTATCTTGTTTTCTAACTAAAACTGAGTAAGAAACTTTGTGATCTCCTTTGGTGGAGACGCCAGCCAGCCAGGCTGCTGAAGGTGGTGGTGGGAGAAATAACGGATTTGTTCGTACAGCCATATGGTTCATGTGACCGTGCTGCGTGCCTGCGTCCCTAACAGCTTCTGAGCCTGTTGGCCAGTGGAGGGACCTTTGCTTCATGGTCTGACAGTGACAGGACAAGGGGGAATGGTTTTAAATGAAAAGAGGGGAGATTTATGTTGGATGTTAGGAAGAAATTCTTTACTCAGAGGGCGGTGAGGCACTGGCACAGGCTGCCCAGAGCAGCTGTGGGTGCCCCATCCCTGGAGGTGCTCAAGGCCAGGCTGGATGGGCCCTGGGCAGCCTGATCCAGTGGGTGGCAGCCAGCCCACGGCAGGGGTTGGGGCTGGGTAGGCTGTAAGGTCCCTTCCAACCCAAGCCATGCTGTGGTTCTGTGATTTCCACCAGTAGTGTGACAGTAAGCACTGGAAGAGAGAAACTTACCCTGAACAAGGGAAGCTCCCAGCATTATTTAGTGCCAGGCACTGTGTATGAGGATACCTAAAACACCCCGAGTTCAGGAAAAGCCCCTGCTGAGACTTCTGGCCTCCGAGAAAAAGTCGGTGAAGGATGGGGAACAAATCTGTGGGGAAAAAAAGTACCTCTAGGAACTGCTTGGGCTTTTTTTTTTTTTTTTTTGTCTTTTTGGACAATTATCTTTGCAAATACTTGTAAAACTTCTTTAAAGAAAGAAAATGAACCCTAGTGCTGCAACACAGTTTGTCATCAAAGGAGCAAAAGCAAAGTGCCACCATTTGCTTTGTGCAGGGGGCGTGTTGCTCTCAAATGCATGCCGTGCAACCTCTGGTGTCCAATAGGTCTTTCTTTGCATGTGCAAGGTTATCATTCCCTGGCGATGTGCACAACCTGGGTTTGCAAAGTGCTGTAGAAACTCCAGGTCTCCGTCATTCTCTAGTTGAAGTCTTGCAATGCGAAGAGCCCAGGGGCAAGTTTTGGTGTGAAGAAAGCATTGAAGGTCTGAAGGACAGAAAATGCAAGAGGTTGGTGCACAGTGGAGTGAGAAGCTGTGGGGTTCCCTGAAGCAACAAGCTCTGCACATGCAGAGGCAAAAAGCAAGGGTGGGATTCATTGCTTCAAAACTGGCTTCCAGCTGAATCAGTACTGGAAGCCAGCAGAGGTTTGTAAAAGTGCGTGTTGGGTTGTTGGTTAAAATCCACTCCCGGTACCGCGTCTAGCAGAGTGTACTCTGCTTTGTGTAGGCTTAGGAGATCTGGGAAGAGGAGGCATGAGAAACATCCTCGCTGCAGACAGGGAGTTGCCCAGGCAGGAGCATGCTTTCTCACGCAGAGAGAGGAAGCAGAAGCTGGGACTGAGCAGGACGGGAAGGGAGGGAGCAGGACGGGGACACGAACACGGCCGCGTGGCCGCAGACAACAATAGGGCTGTGCTTTGTTTGCTAGGTGACCTTTATTTCTGTTTAATTATCAGGATGAACTGCACCCCAGGGGGAGCGCAGGATGCCCTGTGCACCCCAAGGACAGGATGTGGCTGGGGTGCTTATGGGCACAGAGGGCAGTACCTGTGTAAGAAAACACGTGCGAAGGTATGTTTTGAACTGGGGTCATGACAGTATCCACAAGCAAGGAAAGCCAGGAACGATTAGTTTTTCTGATGTAATTGCACTTGCTCTAAGGCTTCTTTGGATAAATTGCATCACTCAGGGATTTTACTTTTAATACCCTGACCCTCAGTGCTTGCACAAATCTGTAAAATAGACATGACTCGGGTAGCTGTTTTCACTTAGAACAAGCAATGCATAAGGTCCTTATGCAGTTATCAATGATTTTCTATACATAGATAAATGCAATTACCTGAGTAAAGAGAGGGAAAAAAAAAGTCAAAATGCTTAATCAGTGCAAAACCACTGTAAATTAATCTCAGGGGGAGAGAGACAGAGGTAGTAGCCGCGCAAGGCCTGGCTTGTGGGTTTGCATGGAGGTGTCCTACCAGTGCAGGCGTTTCCCCACACAGCACCAGAAGCCCTCACATCCTTTCAGGTCTCTGAAGCAGTTGCCGTGGGTGCACGTGAGTGTAGACGCATCCAAGCTTCGCCTGGAACAGCCCAGTGACAATGGGGCTCAACACTTCATTGTGATGGATTTCCTGCCTTGGGGTCATCGCTGCTGCGTCTGAGACGCCAGCACCACACAGTGCTCTGAGATGTGTATAAATGTGGAGTGAAAATGATTTTTATTAGCAATGTGTCCAGAGAGAGGCTTCAAGCTGTTAGAGAAGCCAACAGCCGGCAAATACCTTTCCATTTAGAGAGAAACAGGTTGAAGATTGTTATGGTCCCAGTGGATTTTGTATCAGTGTGGAAATATTAACTTACAGAAATGGTTTTTATCGTTCATATTTTGAACTGGGTCTTTGTGTAGGATGGAGTGGAATTGGGGCCAGGCTAGGTAAGTTGCCCTGTCACAAGTATTTCACTTTTACGAAAACTAAAAAAGTTCCAAGTTTCTGCCTTATCTGAGCATTAGGAATCACAATAAAAAGGCTTTGCTTCGTTTTAAGGAAAACGAGGTTTCCATTCCCACGGGTAACTACGATGAAACTGTAGCAACACTTTTAAGTGAAAAAATTAAAATAATGAAATTACTTCAGGTTGTTTAGCAGCTGGAAACAATGAGTCAGGGTTGCCTGACTGGGGAGCCTTGCAGAGACAGCCATCTGTGTGTGACCGGCACTTGAAAAGCTGTTGGAGCAAGATGTCTAGAGCAAAGCTATTGTCAGGTCTGATGGGAAATTATACGTAATTTCGTTTGACCTTGCAGTGTTTCTTTTTTTTTTTTTTTCTTTTTCCAATAAGTGCTACTTTTCCGCTTACCATTCTCACTTTATTCTGAAAGTTAAAGGCTCCATTTAAAAGGACATGTTTTAAAATACAGGATTAAAACATTCAAATATCTAAGGAGGAAGAAAAAAGCAGCAATCTACGTACAGCCGTACATAAGCATGCGCCTTTCTTATCAAGCACATACGTCTTCCTGCAGGCTATTAAAGGATGAAAGGTTATTGCAGCTGGATTCGTCTGCTGCCCCCCTGCAGTCCTCTCTGAACGCTGAGGCCATTTTTTGCTTGTCCCTGCAAAAGGAGGGGAGCCCTGAGCTGCATAGTTTGCCTTGAGCACAGGCTTGGCCCGCTAACATCAGAAAATCGGTATGTCCACCGACTCTGATTGCCAGCTCTTTAGCAGGATACGATGTTCCCTAGGCACCAACGCACAGGGAGTTCCGAGAGCAGCACAAACTCTTTGCCTGTCGTTCGGGTGAGCCAGGGCCTGGCGCTACAAGCAGCTAAAGCAGCTGTGAGGAGATCTGCCCGGGAGGGTGTGTTCCCTCTCGCTGACAGCTGGGAGGGCCCCCCACGGCCGTGGCCAAATCTTCCGAGGTGCTTCACCCTCAGTTTGAGTTCCTCTGCGCTCTGAAAGCGCCACTGAGCCGGGGCAGCCTCTCTCCCCAGCCCCCTGCGGCTCACGCTGCGAGGCAGCCGGATGCCCTGCTTCTTCCCACTCCGCCCCGCTTCTAAACGGACTCGGATCCCCAGCAGCAGCCCTGCAGGCGCCGGTGCTGGAGAAGAACGGTCTGCAACAGGCTAGCGCTGCACGGTTACATGGATCTGAACGAGCGCCTTCGCAGCGGCCGACCTAAACGCACCAGGCAGCGGCGGCAGCGGGAGAAAACCGCACCCGCAGGGGCGCGGCCGCCGCCCCGCTCGTTACCTCAGAGCGCCGCGAGCCGCCGCCCTCGCGCCCGCCGCAGGGGCC
>VXAV01005676.1:56814-70691 GCA_013399715.1 Alectura lathami | reverse complement strand
TCGGCGCTGCCCGGCGCCCCTGCGGCCCGGAGAGCTCCTGAGAGCTTGGCGATGAGCGGCAGCGGAAAGCGGCAGCGTGTCCCCGGGCCGGCTCTCTGCGGGCCGCCTCCGCGGCCCCGTGGTTGCTGCGGCTGGAGCTGAGCTGGGCAGCGGCGCTCCCTCCGCGGGTACCTCCTCGCCTGCGGTGTTTGAACCTCGCCGTGGGTACGGTAGCTCTGGTGCGGGGGAGAGGCGGCGTGCGGCTTTTTGAGGAGCAGATGAGGCTGGCTGTGGAGGTCCCCAGGGAGCGTTTGCTAAAAAGCGCAGTCAGGCACGGAGACGGTCCTAGCGAGTGACAAAGCCCAGGCAGGTTTTGGTGTAATTCTGTGCGCTCCACTTGCGGGCAAAGATTTTGTTTCGCTGGTTGTGGCTTAGAAGTGGCCAGGTGACGTACAGAGTGCTGCAAACCTCGCCTCAGCATCTGAAGGTGACTTCGTTTATCTCTTCAGAACACCACAGAGTGTAACTGATACTTATTGTCTGCAGTTAAAGGGCAGTAAGGCCCATCTTAAGAGTCTCCCACTGAGTAGGAAAGGTCTAAACTACCTTGTGACCCAGTTGTAGGTGTTTCCCTCAAACATTCTGACAGACCAGCAAGGGGTTGGGATGAGGAAACTGGCAAGTGTGCCTCCATGGCAGGTGCTGGAGCTGCTGCTTCTAGCTGTGACCAGTGCAGGCTTCACTTGAGTCTGAAATGAAGCAAACTAACAGCCTGGCTAATTGCTGCTCCTTTTTCCAAGTCATGCTGATATCGTGGGGAACAAGGCTTTGTGCTGTGACTTTCTGCATTAGCTTGCGAGCACTGACGAGGAAGGTGTCTTTAAATGCCCACTCCTTTCTCCCCTGTGGCAAAGGTGATCGGTGTGAGGGGCTGTCCCAGGTTTTGTCCTGTAAGCACCATCCGTGCATGTTTTAATCAGTACCAGCCTCTCAATCCTGGAACAGGAGAAGCTGCCTGTCTGGCTGCTTTCCTTTCTGAAGTGAAAAGGGAAACAGCAGGACACAAATAGAGGCACATGCCTGCTGGAACACTTCTGCTTCGCCTTGTAGCAGTTGCACTTGGGGCAGGTTAAGTCTGAGCACTGATGGAAATAGGCCTAGCACCTAATGATCCCAACTCTCAGCCTGTTACAGAGCACAAGACCTGAAACCTTGCCTTCCCTGGGACACTGGCCTTGTTCCTCATGGTTGATTTCAGAGTTGTGCCTGTCAGGCCTCTGAGGATATGGAGGATGACTTGCAGGGCTAACAGGGAAGCAGCGTGGCCCAGACATAAGATGCTGAAAGATTTGGCAGATATTCAGGGTGCAAATTTGGGCTCAGACCTGGTGTGAACACCTGAAATGTCCTTAATCAGTGAATGTTTAGTAACAAAGTAGAAATAACTGATTAGCTGTCTTGTTTGGGTCCCTTAGAGTACATGTAGCCACGTGCAAAGGAACTGCAAACAAGGTTTATTATTATTTATTATCATTATTTTTGGCAAATGCACCCAAAAGACTGCTAGGATGTGCAATGACCTGTGAGCCTGAGTGTACTTGCACTCTGCCAAGATGCTTAAAGAGTCTTTGCTGGCATCAGTCAGGAGGAAAAAGGCTGGAATCTGCTGCTCCCTGAAATGAATCCTCCATGCCATCATCCACTGGCACCACCAAAACTGACTTGCTGTTTTTTTTTTTTCTTTAACATAAGGGGAAAAAAAAATAAAATCCATATTGATTTCCCTCTCCCCAGCTTTGAATCTGAGCTGCTAATCATCCTACTTCTGTCTGTAATTACCTTTCTTATCTTGCCTGGCCCACGCTAGCTTTCCTTTCAGCTCTGTTTCTTCAGCAGTTTGAGTCAAGGTTACGCAGGGCCTCGAATCCTTGAACAGCTGAACCTCAGAGAGGTGTGTAGTAGGAGGAGAAGGCATAGCCATCTCTCTGCTGTAACCTGTCCTTCTGGAAAATGAGACCAGCTTGCAGTTTGGAAGGCTGAATCTACAGAGGGAAATCGTTGAGAATGTTGCAACTCTCTGTTAAGATGTTTTCCTTTTTAACAGGAGAACATCACAGCTTTCATCTGTGACAGCCAGAGCTGAAGGGCGCTCTTGTACAACAAAGTGTAACTCAAAACCTCAGAGACAGAATGGGGAGCCTTGGTTCCGGAGAGGGAGCACTGTTGATACATGGGATGGAGGAGGGTATCTGGTGCATGACCAGAAAGATGGGTTTGCTTTCAATTCTTTCTGTATCTGGTGAACTCCAGTGCAAGTTCTATGTAAACATGGTAGTGGATATATAGATAAGAGGCTTTACATTAATGTCACACAAAGGCTTTTGCTCCTTCTGTCATTAATCTTGTGTACCAGACCAAGTTAACTAGGCAAACAAATGTTTGTGTTAGAGTTGTTTTTACTTTGATTTCAAAACTCTTACACCCAACAGCTGCTGTCTTAGAAAACTGGCCTCCTGTATGGGCCCCCGTGTACTGCAGCTGTTTCTAACTCTTCTGAAATCTGCGTAGTGAATCAGCAGTGCCTGTAAACTCTGGATAGAGCAAATAGATGTGTTGGAATTACTAGTGCTATTTCATTAGCAGAATGTGAGTGTTTCGTTGTGAGGAAGCCTGGGAGAGGTCCTGGAAGTTGTAGTTATACTACTAGGAGAAATGTCAGGGCGTTTGTTTTGTTCTGCTGCTGTTTGGGCAAAGAACAACATGAGAATCTGAAGTGGGATATCAGGTAATGTAAGCATGGAAAAGAAGCTTAAGTGAGTTGTTGCCTAACACATTGGGAAGAACCAATATGAGGAACAGACAGCATGTTGGCTAAGCTGGAGCCAAACTTCTATGAAGAAAATTGAAGTAATTTGGGAAATGGATAGAAGCTGGAGTCTGCAGAGGACCTCAAGGCATAGGGTCTAGAGTGTTTCAGCCCCAGCTGCCCACCTCGCTGCAGGATGCGATGCCTGGGTAGCAGGTTTGCATTTCCCTTGCTGTTCATAGCACTGCTTGAGAAATGCTGCCCGCTCTGTTCTCCTGCTACTGCTCAGCTCTTTGTACTCATGAATTCCTAAGTCATGTTTATCGAGTGTCTAACTATCTGCCAAAAAAAAGAAACCTGATGAGGAAGGACTTACAGTGCCTGTAAACTAGTTTTTTCTAGTTTAACTTTCCATGCCCATGAATTTTTTCTACGGGTACTGCACTAATCTGTTTTCATGTCATAATTGAAGTCTGTGGTAGTTGTCCTGTACTCAATGGAGGTGAGAGTGTATTATTGCCTTCTCTTTTTCAGAAAGCCTCTTGCATCTGTAGATGTTTGTCATCTTTTCTTGTTTCTGATTGCTCATGTTACATTCTGAAATTCTCTCCATCTGGTGACTGTAAAGCACTTGCTTCACGCAGGAGTTGAACTATGTTCTTAGTGAAGAAAACATGAAGGATGAACAGCAGCCCCTAAATGGAGGAGTGAAATAGTGAGTTCTTAAATATAGTAAGGTTGCTCTGGTAGAACAGAAAAGCTGATCGGCAGGTCCAGTGTTCCCAAGCCATAACATTTCATGTTTAAATTAAGTCTGTTCCTTTTGGTTGTAGTTTTGTGTGAAAAAGAGAACTTAATAGTTGGTAAACGGCCTTTTCCTCACGTTAAAAGACATGCAGAGGCTTTTTGCTTCTAGGAAAAGCAGAAAACTTATGAGCTGAAGTGTATTTTTCTCTGGAGATTTGTCTCTTATTTGTGGAACTGCAGCAAGACCAGAACCTGAATTGGCTGAAGCTTTGGCTGGATGAAGAGTGTCACGAATCTTGTAGGGCCCTTTATTTTTAAATAAAGCACAAAAAGATGCTTAAAGTCCCAAAGCAAACCGAAATCATCAGCATGGCCTCTTGCTGGTGGCGTTTGGTATCTTAGCAGCTGATCGAGCACATGTGTGTGCTGTGTCCTTCAACTTAAAAAGAAACTGTATGCCAATTAATTGTACTTCTTTGCTTGCTTTCTGCCTGTTCTGGGGAAAGGCTGGTGTTGCCTCCAGTCCAGCTTCATGCAGGGAAAGTATAGTGGGAAGCTTTCAGACCAGAAGAGCCATTTTGATCAGTTCAACAATTTCCACACACTTCCATTGCTTTCAGCTTGTGTGTTGGAGTTAATCTGTTAAGAACCAGCAGTAATCCTCCATTCCAAACCATTTTCAATTATAATAATAATAAAAGTTAAAACCATTATTGCTGAAAAATGGAGCATCTGTCTTTACACAGAACTTTTTATGTGCAGACAGTGAGTACTTTGCTCATCTTCAGATTTTTTTTTTCCTAGAGATCATAAATCTGAAAGGTTTTCTGTTTTGAACACTTTCTGATCTTTTCCCGTGCTGTCTTCCACCTGTACTCATGAGCATACCTCTGAGTTTTTCTTATACCATTGAGATAGTTGTCTATATTAAAACATGGTGGCTGAGATTTTCATAAACCAATAAATTCTACATCTTTCTCCTCAAGAATGGGGCTTTGGTGTGACATCCCACATTTCATTTGCTGAAAGTACCGGCTCGTGTTTGCGTATTTCTCGTGTGCGTTTCTACTGAGCTTCTTTTATGCCACATCATTTAAAGTCTGTTCCTGGATCACTCTGTTGTGAAAACTGTTATCAGAGATGTCTGATTAGTGTTGGCAGAACAATAAACAAACTAGAGCTCAGACTTCCTGCTACTGTCGCCTTTTATCTGGTTTAGCACTGGAGAGCTAAACCAGAGGCAGAGAACTAAAGTTATTTCTGTTAGTGCCTTGAATACTTTGCAGCAACATCTAGAGGGCAGAGACGTGGGTCCCACTGCACAGTAATTCAGTCTGAGCGTTTTTAGCCAATGACTGTTCCAGGTTGTTTTCACTAGATTTAGGTTATCTGGTGATCTGCTGAAAATAGATCAAAACCAGCAGTAACTCCAGAATTGGAAGTATCTTGAAAGACTTCCTTAAAGCTTTAGATCTTTTTCTATAGAAAATTAAATTGATTCAACAGGAATGACCAATATTGCCCAAAGTTACAGCATTGATTCCCTCAGAATCCTTAAGAACAAGCAAAACCCTTTGGACTGCTGGGTGCTGCATAATGTTTGAATTAGTGATTGATAGGTTTTGATTCATGGTGAGTTGAAATAAGGTTCCCAGTGGCCACCTTATTGGAACTGACTGGCAGCCAAGAGCAGATGTTGGGCCATTGACCTGCCCATTTCTGTAGTGGTGCTGTGTCAACAAAGCTGAAGTCAAATTTCTGGTGGTGAAGTTGTCTTGCATACATTCCCATGTCTTCAGACTTCAATCTGGGTCGAATTGCTCGACTTTAGCTGTAAACAAGCCATTTATCAGTGTCATAGGATCGGCTCCTCTGAAGGTGTGGCATTGGCAAAGTATCTGAACTGAGAGATGCTGCTGCATTTTTGTTCTACAGTCTCTTTTATCTAGGTTTTTATACAGGAAATGACTTGAAATACATGTGCAAGCTTGTCGGAGGGGAGGAATATGAACAGGAGAACACTCTGCAGTCGGACATAACAAGAAGATCTCTTGTTACCTCTTCTCCTTCTCTCCTACCCCTATGATGTTCTATGGTGTACTCCTATGGTATAGCCCGGTGTTCTAGAATCTTTTCCTGATCTCCCTCACTGAGCTGATGTTAAGAGGCTGGCGCACTCAGGCACTGCTCACCTTTTCTCTGCTAGTAGAAAAAAAAAAAGATTTTTTAGCCAATACGGGGTTCTGTATAATTTTTGTGTTAGGCTGCAAATCATTCAGTATATCTGACTGAGGAGAGGATGCCCAAAGCGATCTGTAACGTGGATTATGGGTATAGTTCTGCTGGCCAGAATATGGCTCATGATGGTTTGAATGTAGTGGTTGAAAGCCTGCCTCTGAGTCTGCCAACTTGTTTAATGGTAGAAATGGTTGAGTTGTTCTCATCAAACAGGTACAGTTTGGGATGAGTTTAAAGCTCGTTCTTGCCACACCAGGCCTTGCTTTTACCAAGTTAACCATTGCCATAACCGTCAAGCATTCATCCTTCCTGTGTGGAGCTAAGCCCTCTAAAAGAGCTAGCCTTGTTTGGATAGGCAGCAAACTAGGAAAAACGGCACCTTTTCGTAGTGTTCAGTCCTCCTGCCCTACAAGACACTGTATTTATAGAACAGCGTCATACTCTGAGTTTGCAGGGGCGTGTAATGAGGGACTTGTTGATTAATCAAGATGAACTGACACCAGTGGCAGTGTTGCCCTCAGGAAGGGAGTAGGCATCCTTTGTAGCCAACTAGTTAATGTTCAAGATTTTTATCAGTGCGTAAGAGGCATTAATGCAGGATTAATGCAGTTAATGTTTTCTGCTGCAGGTCATTTTATGTTCTTATGTTCTGGTAGCTTCTTTGCCGGCAGGTACAATGAGTGTTGAAGTTAAGACTGTGGGAATGCACCTTTCAACAAAGCTGTTGTTCTCTGCAAAATCCCCTCAACAGCGACTTTTTTTTGCCTCATCTGGAGGTTGCTGGTGGTACACAATGGTACATGAAATATCTAAAAGGTGAAGGCTTCCAATAAACAAAGATACGACTATTTTATATTAGTATTCATTAAGTATCATCAAATTTATCTCAGTCTGTTAGGAGCTTCTTTGAAAATAATTAACTGCTGCACAAGGTGTCATGATTCATAGAAAAACCCAAATAGAAAAGTAATTTAACTAATAGTTCTCACACCATTCGTTAACCAGCCACCTTTAACATTTAAGTCTAGACTACCTTGAGTACTGCATGCAGTTTTGGACATCGCAGTGTAAGAAGGGTATAAAACTATTAGCGTCCAAATGAGGGCTATGGAGGCGGTGAAGGGTCTGGAGGGCAAGCAGTATGAGGGGTGGCTGAGGTCCCTTGGTCCTTGTTCAGCCCAGAGCAGAGGAGGCTGAGGGGAGGCCTCATGGCGGCCTACAGCTTCCTCCCAGGGGAGCGGAGGGGCAGGCGCTGAGCTCTGCTCTCTGGGGACAGCGACAGGGCCCGAGGGAACAGCATGGAGCTGTGTCAGGGGAGGGTCAGGCAGGGGTGAGGAAAAGGTTCTGCACCAGGGGCTGGGGGGCATGGCACAGGCTCCCCAGGGCAGTGGGCACGGCCCTAGGCTGACGGAGTTCAAGCAGTGTTTGGACACCGCTCTCAGACACAGGGTTTGGGTTTGGGTGGTGCTGTGTGGGGCCAGGGGTTGGACTCGATGATCCTTGTGGGTCCCTTCCTACTTGGGATATTCTGTGACACTGGGAGACAGCTAGAAGTTCTCTTTTACCGTTTCTAATCTACTGTGAACAGATTAATGTTCTCTGTGTTCTGCCCTCTTGTATGACATAATAAAACTCGTTTTCTCTTTTTTTCTGAAAGGCTTATAACAAAAAGAAAAAGGAAACATGGGGAGTCTGTATCTTTATTGTAGCAATTGATCTGGATGAAGTGACATTCACTTTCACAGAGCTGCTGAAAAGCATAAACATAAGGTGAGTTTTGTGTGTGAATTTAGCTTTCCATCGATGTGCATCCGTTGGTGTGCATCAGGCTAGTTAATTTTAAAGTGAAGGTTACAGGGTTATGAGTATTTCAGTAAATGAGAAGTCTTGCTATCATGTTTTAGGTGAGGGAACAATGGTATTTGTTGTTCTTGTTAAATCTAAACTTTCATCAATTTAGCTTGATATGAATTACACTTAAAACATTTTCCCTTCTTTTCCTGTATCAAGATTTTTCTATAAAAGTTTTTAACATTAGGGTCATTAAATCATTAAACAAAAAAAAAAAGTCAGTGTTCAAATTGTTTGTCATTAAGCTGCTCGTTTCAGAAACTTTAATACCAGTTTAAAATTGGTACCTTTCTACATGCTGCTTACAGGGGAATTGTTGCCATTATTTTGATGTTCACTATGCTCATATGAGGGAAATAAGGATCATAGTACAGTATCTATTTCTAATGTAAATTTGGGTGCAGTAGCAGCTGGTGTACCCTTGTGTCAGGTCCATCAAAGGAGCAGGATTCTGGTCCTGTCTGCCCGATTACCCTGCCATGCGTGGGGAGCGCGTCCTTGAGAGAACCTCCTCATGTTCTCTGGCATTGTCATGCCCTGGCATTTGTCAGCAGCTTGGTGCATTTCTACGGCCCTGTCATGGATGAATCTGTGCCATAAATGGGTGGGAGATGGGTGTTTGGTACCAACTTGTACCAGTTATAATTGCATTCCTTCCTTGTCTTTGTGATAGCCAAGGGAGTCAACTTGCAAGGTTTTTTTTTGGGGAGGAGGGTGGGACCTTCATGTCTGTAGATCATTGCATAAACAGGAAAACTACAGCAGGGGGCTGAGATTCCCATTCCCTTCATACACAGCACTGAGAATGCCAAGCAGGGTAAGAGAGGATGTGGGGCACATCACGTTAGTAATTCCAGGCTTGGGCTGGGGTATTCTTTTTCTGGAAGTCATCAGTTTATGGTTTGACTTCTCTGCTCCCCTTCTACTCGCATGGTCTCCCAGAACAGTGCTCAAGTCCTGTGTTTTGACCAAATTTCTTTACTCTTGACTGACTTGGAACTGCTTGGATGAAATCTAATCGCGTTTGTGCGGTGGCGTTCAGTATGTTCCACTTGAGTACAGAGTGCATTCACCCGACCAACTCACGCTGCGGTCTGAAGGAGACTTTTTCCCTTGGGGCTTCAAAGAATAAGCTCTTACTCTGACTATTTCGATTTTAGCAATACTCAATTGCTTGCTGGCCCTGGGCTTTTCAGTAGTTATAAGGTCAGCCAGGCAGAGATTTTACCGTTCATCTTGCCCTCTGGAGTCACGCAAATAGACTTGAATGTTTTCTTCATTCTGTGGTAAGTTAATTCCTAAATTGACTTCTGACTGTTTTTATTTATAAAAAACAAAGAAATGAAAACCCACAAAACTCTTAAAATAATACAGTATTTTTTATAGGGGATCAAAACATATTTGATAGCTTCCTTCACCTTAATTTTTAGTATTCTGGTTACGAACAAATCCAACAAAACACTTTCTTGATGGCCATAATATTACACGGGTGACTGGGAAAGTTTTGATCCCGTGTGCAATAGTATTTCAAATGGGCAGCAGTGTCCTTACCCCCAGATACTTGCTGTAGAACTTGAAATTCCATTTGTCTCCATTTTAATTGCTAAGTCTTCCTTTGGCATGGCTGGAGCCATGGTTAGAGTAGTAGGAACATTCTGAAAGTAGAACTGTTAGGGCAGAAGAGTTGAGATACTGTGTTGGGTGTTTGTGGTTTTACAGGCAGAGCAAGGAAGAAAGATGTGTCCAGTTAGCAAATTTGGACTTCCAAAGGCAATGTATCCATGCTAGCCAAAAAGCTCCCTAGCAGAGCTCGTGTCATTGGTGGCCTGTGATGCCTAGCTGCAGTATTGCAAAACCTGAAAAACATTAGGGTGGTATATGGAGCTCCAGGTAAACAAACTGTGCTTCCCAAAGCTAAAGTTTTCAGTCACTGCTGGTTTTAGTAGGAACATGCTGAAGTCTAGTGAAGTAATGTTTTGTGTTTTTTTTTGTTTGTTTGTATAGAGCTATTTCAGAATGGTCATTTTCAGTGTTAATCTCTCCTTTTTTTTTTTCCAGTGTGTGCACATTTTTTCAGTTTCTCAAAGAAGTGGATGTTAACATGGATACTGTAAGCACTAAAGTTGATAGCACTGTATCAAAGCTGAAAAAGAAATATGATGTCTTACTTGCACTATATCACAGGTTTGAAAGGTAGTGTACATTCTTCACTTTGAAATGATGTATTATTCTTTGTGGCTGTCAACATTCAGGGTTTTGTATTTTTCAAATTGTGCTTGCTGCTATTTACAAAAATGGAGCTGTTTACACACATTGCATAAACACATCTTATATTCCACTCCTGTTCCAGTGCTCTCTTGGACATTCCCCTTGTTGCAGTATGAACAATAGTAAGAACAGCATGACAAATGCTTGCTGGTTTCTTTGATAAGCTTTGTACAAACATAAGGATTGTTTTACCATCTAATATTAATTTAATAGACTTTCACTTTTGTCCCACCCTACGTTCCATTTCCTGATCCAAGAGCTTCTTTCTAAGGAGCTCAGGAAAAAAAAAAAAGCACAAGTAAGATTTTCTGTCTCCCAGATCTGGAACTGAAGGCTGTTTATTCCAAGGTTAGGGGCACTGCAGAAACTGCTCTAATAGCAGTTCTCAATTGTAATCAAAGTAAACCTTCGCAAGTGGTTTACCTGACCATATAGTCAAAATTTAGGGATGTTCTCATCTTAATACGGGATAAATTGAATTTGCTTATGGTATGATCCAAAGAGCGTTGTGTGTGTCCCTTAAAAATCAGGAGATTCTCAAGTGGTTACTTTATTTTTTGAGATCCTGCTACTCGAAGTTGGTAAGTGGCCACTCTGTGCTTTATTTTAAGACACAGATAATAAAGGCTATCTTTGTTCCTTTTACAGGCTAGTATGTGATAGCATATTGGCAAGATCTGGTATGCTCTGAGACAGTTTACGATTGGTCCATGAGAATCTGTATAGCATATACCAGTAGAAAACTGTTTCCTATTATTAAAGTTGAAACATCATTTAAAAAAAACTGGCATTATGGATACTGTTACTTAAGAATGCTGTGATATTTTTCACCCACATGAGTGTGAATCACATTCTGATCACAGAATGAAGACAGAGGAGATTTAGATTTTATTATTCTTTTCAAAGGCCATTACCATTAGCTTGGGTAATATCACAGTATTTTTGTAGAGTTTGTAGTTGCCTTAAAGCTGTGAAGTTCTTTGCAAGTTATGAATATTGTTTTTACCGATTTTACTCTTCTCTGAGCTACAAAAGCATCACTGCATATTTGCACAGGCATGTTTTGTTTTCCTGTCCTTCCTCTAGCTCTTTCTCACTTGTTTATTTTTTCATAACTTTTTGTCCAGTGCATCACTGAGGGAAGGAACTGAGAGGCAAACTGTGCAGGCATGGTAAAATACAGCCAAACTTGCATGTACGGGATTTGAACCTAGCGTTAAAATCTTTGCATTTAAAAACCCAACCTTTTTTACTGCATTGAAGTCAAAGATATTACATGGCTTCCTTTCATAGAAGTGTTTAAAAAATCATTTCTATTTTCTAGGACTTGTGGCCTTATTTATCTGGAACAACCCAGTAGTGAGTAAGTTTGACTTTCTAAATTGTATTTGTCAAGATAAGATGTCAGCATTTTGCCTTTTAACCCGTTAAGATTGACCTAAGTTCTAGTATGTCGTGTGTTTAATTTAGATGTAGTGGGGACTTTGAGTTGCAGTGAGATGGTGAGAGCTCCAGAGGTGATTTGTATTTGATCACTTCCTCCATGAAGGATCGCCACCCGAGGGCAGGTGTCTTGGCATGGTGGAAACAAGCATTTGGAGAGTGAGCTTCCTAATCATGGCAACAAGTGGATGAAAAGGTGCCTTAGCAACTCCCAAATGAGACTGAGTTCATGCTGTGGCTGGAGAATAGGGCATTAGACAAAGGCACAAGAGAGAAAACAGCTCCTAACAGTTAAGTGAATTATCCACATTCACTTTCTTTTCCAAGGACGATACAGATGTTGCCTGATTCTTGAGTGGCTTTCCTGAGGACTTAATTTTTTCACATGCATACTCTTAATTACACAGGGAATGGAATGAAATAATAAGCTTAACTATGTGGGGAATGTTGCATGCTGTTTAAGTTGCTCCATAGGCTGAAGCATGTTTGCAGAAAATTATAGCTTGTTCTGTGGAGCTGTTAACAGGGGATATTTATTTTTGTATCTGTTTACAGGATTTCTGCTGAACTCAGTTCTGTATTAGTTCTAAAAAACTACTGGATTACTTTTTTGCTGGCAAAAGGTGAGTTCTGATTAAAAACAGTAATTTTAATATTGTTGAAGTGAGTTTGTGTTTATTTTACATGTACAATATGGGAATAGCATCTGTTCTACAGATAGTACAGCTCCAGAGCGTTCTGACTGCATGGCGTTCATGACTGCTCAGTCGTATTTCCTTCTATGCAGTTTGGCTATTCTTTTAGCTGGTATTGCTGCCAGTATATGAATACTTTAAATTTTTATTTTTTAACTTGGAAGGTTGCTGGTCTGTATTTGAGTCCATTCAGAGATGCTTTAGAGTCTGCCTTAGTAATGGCTGGCTGCCTGAAAAGACAGGCAGATCTTCTTTAGCTAAACTAAGTCCCTGAGATTGGGTCCTTTTAAATGCTGTGATTCTTTCCTGAAGAGGCTGAAGTCCTGGTTAAAGCTGAGTGACGAAACCCAGCCCCAGTAGTGCACAAAGTTCTGCCTCGCTGTGCTGCTCCTGCGAGAAGGGATCCATCACATGTCTTACTTGCTGCCTCCCCCTGGTCTGTTTTTGCAGTGAGTGTGCAAATCTCAGCTGATCCCAAACCAATCTCAGTGGCAGAGATTGATGGAGCTTCTCAGCTGGAATTCTCCAAACATAATCTAAAAGCCATGAAGTTTTATCAGCCTGTCTTTTCATTGAGAATGATGAGGCAAGCTAAAACTTACCAACAAATATAACTGAAGTCCTAGGAGAGCCTGGGTGATGCTTGTTAATTCTGATAGAAAATAAAAATAAAAGATGTACATGTACGTAGCACACAGGTGTGGTCTGTAGCTGCACCAAATTGCTGTTGGCTCTCCAGACTGTTTGTAGAGATGCATGAAGGCTAGGAATGGCTCTGCAGGTCTCTTCTGACATGTGAATTGTATGTTGGTAACAGCTGAAAAAGTGTAGTTTTAACACAAAGTGCTCTTCATGTTAATATCCTTGTAACTTAGGAGTAATTCCATGTACAGTAGACAGGCTGAGCATGCTGTCGACATGTTTTGAATTTTTCTTCACTGTACACAGGAATGTCTTTACGTTTTTTGAATCCTTAGCAGCTTTCACAAAGTTGAAGACCGCCAACAAAAAAGTGAGCAGGAATTGCACAGAAGTAGAAGGTATGTGTAGGTAAAATAGCCTGCACAACTGCTCCACTATAGTAAAATGAAAAATTAATCAGGAAGGGCTACTGATAACAGTAGGAGTGTTGTGCAGAGTGGATTTCTTTATATGTATGCTGTCTCCAGAGCAACAAACATGTCAAGAACCATGAGTTAGAAAATCATCAGCTTTAGAGAACGCTGACATCCTACATAATGCCTTCATCACTAATTGTAGTGTGTTTTATGAAACAAACTTCCAAATCTTTATTTTTCCAAAACTGACTTTTGAAATTAACTTAAACATCTCCCATCTTCTTTACCTTTTAAAATGCTTGCAGGTAAAGTGTTGCAAATGGAAGATGACCTAGTGATTTCTTTCCACTTGTTGCTGTGCGTCTTAGATTATTTTATCAAGCTGTCACCTCCTGCTATGCTCAAGGAACCATACAGTAAGGTTTTCAGTTTTTTGTTTACTAAGATGAAGTAGAAAGTAATTGGGTTAGACTTCCATTAGAGTCTAGCTAACATTCACAATTAATATAGAACTTCCTAAGCTTAGTAACATCGATTATTTTTAAATATTGTAGTTCAATATAGAAGATAATGAACTTGAAATAAGCTGTTTGAATGTGACAGTGTATTTAACGTGTTTCTGTTCTGCCATCTGTTTGCTACGTCCCCTGCCTATTCCAGTTGTTTAGAAACTTGAGAGAAGAGTAGTCCTGGTTTGGTAAAATAATTTGGGTTCTGGGTTGGTGATGATTGAGTATTATTATATAGGTTTGCTTTGAATTACAAAAGGAGAAGATGGTTCTGTGACTCATG
>VXAV01005676.1:30200-46342 GCA_013399715.1 Alectura lathami | reverse complement strand
ACCATTGCAGAAATCTTTCTGAAAGAAGAGAAACTTGCTATTGCTTAATACAGAACTTGAAATAAGCTGTGCGGTAGTGGGTACCTGATTGGCTCTGTATACAGGTGCAAGTAAAAAAGACAGAACTGCACTTTATATCTCAATAAGTTGGAAGTATGAACAGTTTGGGTGCTAGCTCATGCACATATCTTCTTGTCCTGTATGACAAGACCTTTGTTTTTCTTATTTTCCCACATATAGATATTTCAGTCACCTCCTGGATAATATGTCCCCTCTGAGAAGAGGCCATGCTGTTTTATCTTAGAATAACGATCCTTGTGAAAGCCATGAAAAGTGTTTGTCATCAGTTTTTGAAGAGAAAGCAAAAAATGCTTCCCTCAGAGAGACGCGCTTACACTAACAAGACACTTAACAGCCTGTGGAATAAACAAGATCTTGTGCATTTGTCTCAAGGATATTTTTAGCTTTTGTTAAGTCAGCTTCTAGTCTTAAATTTTCTAAGGTTAGACATTGAGTATAAATCAGTGGAGACGGCATGTGCTTTTGCATCTGTTTTTAGCAAGAAAGCTGTAGGTGTTACACTGAGATGCAAACAGATTTGGTGCCTTTTTTTTTTTCCTCAGATACCTGTTTAAAGAAATCATACATGGAGGCACAGTTCAATACTTCAAAATATCCCATTTCATAAAAACAATACATAGTTTTGATTTACTTTTCATCTAGACAATGAAGAACTGTTTTTCCTATTTTGTAAGGAGATATTTATATCTTTCAGGGACACTGAAAA
This sequence comes from Alectura lathami, assembly GCA_013399715.1. Classification (NCBI taxonomy): domain Eukaryota; kingdom Metazoa; phylum Chordata; class Aves; order Galliformes; family Megapodiidae; genus Alectura; species Alectura lathami. The sequence continues at coordinate 45,555 of VXAV01005676.1, read as the reverse complement.
ATTCATTTAATGTCTGTATCCTTTCCCCCATCCATAGTACTTCACAAGTGATGCAGGTTTTCCATTTAGGATTGTTCTAACCTAGCTGCAGACGCTGAATTTAGAATTAGGATTTCAGCAAACTATGGCCTTCCTATTGGAAATAGAAGGGACTGGAGTTAAAGATTTAAATTTTGTTGTGGTTTTCATGTGGCTTCTTGATTCAGATCCAGGGAGGAAGAAGACTGCTGTTGCTCTCATGCCATTTCCAGTGGGAATGTTGGCAGCTCTACCTCTCAGAGCTGTGGCGTTTTTTACCAAGCATCTACTAAGACTGTGTTGTCTTGTGATGGATGCCATGTTCCAGATTTTAAAATGTTTTTCTTAGGAACGTAGGACTTGAAACAAAAGTTGTCTTTCTTCTTTTGGTTTTGCTTAATTTTACTGCATGTTCTATTATGCAAAGATCATATTTCCACTAATTTATTGCTTTTAAAAGTGTTTATCACTTTTATCTTTTGGTTGTTGCCCTGTGGATTGTAGTCTTTCTAATAATTAGATGATGATTAGATAAATTAGGTTATTAGAATTCACAGTGATTAAGACAGTACAACAGATTTTCCCAGCAGGCTGTTTGATAACTCATGTGAGACTTAACACGTTTTTTTGTTTGCAGAAGTGATGTTCAGTTTCTGGGAAGTGCTGAGTCAACCTTTTTGCACTATGCTCTATTTTTCAGAGCTGCAATGAACACCATTCAGCAATTGATGATGATTTTAAACTCAGCAACCGATAAACCATCGGATACTCTCATGGCGTATTTCAATGTAAGTGACTTGGAGAAACACAAGTGGAACATTCTTGGAATTACCACTCAATTAAAACTTGCACACAAGTATTTTGGTAACTCCTTCGTTAACAAACATTTTTGAAGAAGTACATTTTAATTAGGGTGGTTTAAATGCAATTTCTGTTATTTCGGAAGACATATATATCCAACTCATATGTACTGGAACCTTGTAAGTACTTTAAATCTTTTTGCTACTGCACTAAATATTAAGGCTTATGTATGTATCAGATGGAAAAATAGAGATATGAAGGGGACATATAGGAAGAGGAGGAGGATATGTTCATAAGAGATCTTTCATGTCCACGTTCAGCAATTTAAACACTCTCGACTTGAAAGACATTAACATAGTTGGTACTACTCATAAATTGGGTTAGATACAGCTTGATTGCACATGACAAATTGAGTTGTAGTTACTGGGAATTCTTATATATTAATATATACATAATGTTCATTAAGATATACACGTGATCTTAAATACTCCACTCTGATTTATGCTGACGAGGTGGTGAAGAGAGATGTTACAAAGTCAAGCAGGACTAAGTCGATTAAATCGTTAAAATGTTTTTGAAGTAAAATATTCTTTCCTTGCCTTTCCTTCCTCTGCCTTGTTTCCTGTACTTTGCTAGAATTGCACAGTGAACCCTAAAGATAGTATCCTGAAAAGAGTGGAAAGTCTTGGCCACACCTTCAAGAAGAAATTTGCTGAAGCAGTTGGGCAAGGATGTGCTGAGATTGGCTCACAGGTAACCAGTGTTTTGGTTGAGTGTTGCTCCTGTGAACTCTGTTGCTACTAGCCAGTGTGAGACCTCACTTACTGACTGTCCTTCAGTGAAGCCTGACAATAGAAAGTAGTAATACTCTTTTCAGCTTGCAGAACGGAAGTTTTTTTTTTTTTCTAGTGCTCTGAAAAGATGGTGTATAACAAGTGGTCCTTTATATATAAAGGAACTGGGCTGGGGGGAAGTATGCTGGAAATACTTTAATGAAGAATGGAAAAATTACTGGGCAAAATACATTTAGTGAAAAGTACTGGCAAACATTGAAGTAAGTTGACCTAAATCGATGTAAAGCTGGCCACAGTAGGCCAGCTGTGTTTTCTACCAGGGTTTTTGGAAAGCAACTCCAACCAAGTTTGTCCTCTACAGTCTCCTGTCTGTCAGCATTGCTTTTTATCCTCTTAGCTGTCGCTTGACCTTGATTAACTGGTCTTCACATGGCTGCTGTTGAAGCCTCTCCAGTACTATTGGCAGCTGGAGCTGAGGAGAATGAATTCTTTGTAGTAGCTCTTCCAAAAAAAAAAAACCGTCCCACCAAAACCAACAAACAGAAACGTTCTAAATCGTAGAAACATGAGTCTGCATGTTGTAGTTTAAAACATCTCATAATATTCTTGATTTTTTTCTCTTTTTTAATAGAGATACAAGCTTGGAGTGCGGCTGTACTACAGAGTAATGGAGTCCATGCTCAAGTCGGTGAGTTCAGTGCTGATAGGTTGGTGCTGGCATTGCATTTTTGAATACTGAAAAGAATCAAAACCTTGGTTTGTGTATTTCAGGAAGAAGAGCGCCTCTCAGTGCACAATTTTAGGTATGTGCCCACAACCCATTATTATTATCTGCTGTTGTGGTGTTAGGACATGTATTGGACATTGGTTTAGTGGGCATAATGGTATTGGGCTGATGGTTGGACTAGACGACCTTAGAGGTCTTTTCCAACTTCAATGGTTCTATGATTCTAATGATTTCTTTTACCCCTTAGCAAACTTCTGAATGATAACATCTTCCACACCTCTCTTCTGGCATGTGCTCTTGAAGTTGTCATGGCTACGTATGGCAGTAAGTTGAATCCAAAGTGCTAACGGGCATTGTTACTTAGCATTAATTATTGATATTTATTCTAATACATAAAATACAGGAAATATCAAGAAAAAAGTGGTTGAAATTTTTGACCTGGCAATGATTCAATAAATACAAAAAGGGAAAAATGTGAAAAGCGAAAGAATGTAGTGCTCATGGTAGTTTGAATCTGTTTTCCTTGCAGGAACTGCTTCACAAAGTGATGGTACCAGTGCAGAAACTGACTTGTCTTTCCCATGGATTCTCAATGTATTTGACTTAAAAGCTTTTGACTTCTACAAGGTGATTGAAAGTTTTATTAAAGCGGAGCCAAGCCTAACAAGGGATATGATAAAACACCTCGAGCGCTGTGAACATCGCATTATGGAATCTCTTGCTTGGCAATCAGTAAGTAATGCTTCAAAGAGTATTTGTCCTTGCATAACATGCATATTTCAAAAAAACAAAATGACACCCAACTATATAAAATAAGTTGTGGTCTTGCTGAGATGCATTTTTGGCAAAATAAGTTACAAGAGCTAAACAAGATCAGTTTTGAAGTGTCTTCACGTTTTGGGGGAAAAAAAAAAGGCCATATCAGAGAGAAATCAGTGCAACACTGCTGATTTCCATGACTGTAATCCAGCATCTTTTATTAGTCTGGCATGGGTCTTAATACCCATAAACGTATTTTGGTGCCAATAGACTGTGCAATAAATAAATTCTTTTATCTGTAAGTTTTATCCAGTTTTTATTCCCACTTGCACAGAATTAAGGTCTTATTGCCATCTGAGATGGTTGTTATAAATGTTGTTAAATCATTGCTTGAAGAACTGATTCAAATTGTATTTTGCACTTAAATTCCTTTTGGAGTTTTTGAATGACTTTAAAAGCACGATCAGGTTGGGTTGTGGCTTTTAGGCTGAATCCCAGTAAATCAGTAGCTGTTTCTTTTATATTGTGTGTTTCTTATATACCAAAAATGCTGTTAATGCCATAAAACAGGAGACTAGAAAGACACAAAGTGACCCTTGTTAAGAACCCATTTGATACCTTGTAGATCTAGGAAAACAACAAAGTATGACCTAACTAATAGGATACTCCAACTGTGAAGCAGGTTTGTGTATGGTTTTGGTTTGTGCATAATTTAAGCCAGAGAGGTCAGCAGTTTTCTAGGCCTGGTGATACTTTACCAAGCTGTGGGGCTGTACTCTCAGATTCCAGGAACAGAGATGGCATTGTTGTGTCTGAGCCACAAGAGCTGCATCTTGAGCTCAGATTTTTGGCCCAGGAGAGGAGCATGCTGGCCTTGGTGTTATACAGGAGCAATTGCCATGCTTCAAGGTGAATCTGGTCAACTCCTAATGCCAACCAGCCCATCTCACTTGATTTCCCTTACCAACAGAGTGAATGGGCACGAGTTGGGCAGCTTGTTGAATACACTCTGCTGTGAAAGTGACCTTTTTGTTAGTGGACTAAGACTGGTGCATCTGGCTTCGTGCTCATCACCATGACATTGTGTGTGCCCCCGCATTTCTGGTGCAGTGGGTGCTACAACTGATACCAGACTGATTTTTTTTCTTCTGTAATGCTTTTGCATGTTTGTTTCATGGCTTGAGGAAATGCACATGACCTCTCTGCTGCTGTATGAATTTCTTCATAGTTTTGCCTTTATTTGAAAGACTGCCTGGAAGCACTTGAAGGCTGACAGCCTTGTACCAGAGCTCACAGTAACAGGGAAGATGAGGCAGATTGCCTGCACTCTTCTCAAATAGTTTAAAGAGAGCTTATTTGAGTATTTTATTGTTTGGAGGATAAAGGTAGAGATACAAATACTCAAGTTTTACTCACCACAAGCAGAAATTGGCTGCTTTTACCTCATGCAAACTGATTTGATGTAAGCTTATTGAGTAGCAGGAACATAAGGAAAAACCTCTTTACTGTGAGAGTGACAGAGCACCGGGACAGGCTGCTCAGAGAGGCTGTGGTGTCTCCTTCTCTGGTGATGTTCAAAACCTGCCTGGGCGCTTTTCCTGTGCAACCTGCTGGAGGGAGCTGCTTTAGCAGGGGGTTGGACTGGATGATCGCCTGAGGTCCCTTCCAGCCCCTACAATTCTGTGATTCTGTGAAGCCTTTATCTACCAATTTCTACCCAGTAGAAATGCAGATAATCTGATTTGGATTTGGACTTTCAGACTGGAAAATCCAAAGCATTGTATTTTCAGCTACCATGCGTGTAGTTGCAAGCTTTTGTAAAACAGATTATAACATCAGCAACATGCACAAAACTATTTCAAGCTTTCTTAGTGCCCTGTTTGTGAATGATAGAGTATTTCTTTGATTTTAATGTATTGAATCTATCTTATGTGGCCAGAGGTGTTTGGCACTGTCGTGAGGTGGCTTGCACAGCTTATTTCAGTGGCTGTCAGTAGGTGTCTGTAAGATAGTATTTCAAAAAGCACTTGCTTTATTTTCTTCTCTTATGTTCTCGGCCCCTACTTAAAAACAGAGCTAAGAAAAAGAGTTTGCAGGCAGTAGGGGAGAGGATAAAAAGAAATGTGTGGTCCACAGTCTCCTGGTGACCCTCCTCTTCATTACTGGCAGGTTCATCACTAGGGGGCACAGCAGGGCTCTCAAAAGGTTGAATCATAGAATCGTAGAATGGTTTGGGTTGGAAGGGACCTTAAAGATCATCTAGTTCCAACCCCCTGCCATGGGCAGGGACACCTCCCACCAGACCAGGCTGCTCAGAGCCCCATCCAGCCTGGCCTTGAACACTGCCAGGGAGGGGGCATCCACAGCCTCTCTGGGCAGCCTGTTCCAGTGTCTCACCACCCTCACAGGAAAGAATTTCTTCCTAATGTCTAGCCGAAATCTCCCCTCTTCCAGTTTGTGGCCATTAACTCTTGTCCTGTCACTCCATGCCCTTCTGAAGAGTCCCTCCCCAGCTCTCCTGTAGGCCCCCTTCAGGTACTGGAAGGCCGCTATGGGGTCCCCCCAGAGCCTTCTCTTCTCCAGGCTGAACAACCCCAGCTCTCTCAGCCTGCCTTCACAGGGGAGGTGCTCCAGCCCTCTGATCAGCTTCATGCACTGTTGACATCATCAAGAGTGCTGATGTCTTGCTGTGTGTCTGGGTCATTGCAGTGTATGTTCAACCTGTGATTCTTCTAGTAGAGATAACCCATCACTGCCTCACATATTGACTGCTTTAGTAAACAGCTTCAACAGTGAAGTAACTGTCAGTTATTTAAGGTGGCTGGGTAATTAACATTCAGGTCTAGACTACCTTGAGTACTGCATGCAGTTTTGGGTGCTGCAATATAAGAAGGACATTAAAGCTATTAGAAGATGTCCAAAGGAGGGCTACAGAGAATGGGGAAGGGTCTGGAGTTCCTGACAGGGCCTGAGGGAACGGCATGGAGCTGCATCAGGGGAGGGACAGGCTGGGGGTTAGGAAAAGGTTCTGCTCCATGGGGCGGTGGGCACGGCACAGGCTCCCCAGGGCAGTGGGCACAGCCCTGAGCTGCAGGAGTTCAAGGAGCGTTTGGACATCGCCCTCAGACACAGGGTGTGGGATTTTAAACAAGTTACCTGGTCTAAATCTAAAATCTCAGAAAGGTTAAAGTTTCCTAATACTCCTAGATTATGTATACATTTATTTTTTTAAAAGCCTTATACTCTGAAGGAAAGCATGTAAAACTTAGGCAAAACTAAATTAGCTTAGTAAATAAGAACTAGAAACAACTAAAAAATATTTACTTGCAAGTATTTGCATAGTCTAGCTCCACAGTTTGTGCCTTCTATTTTGGTCTAGTTCTTACCTTTGCCCTACAGGCAGAACAGTTCATCAGGAGGTTTGTCTGCTCCTTGGAAAGTCAGGTGTATCATCTGTGTGTATCCAGTCTTTCCTAATTCTCCTGACTGTTTTTGGAAACAAACATACAATGTGAGGTTTGAAGGGACAGCGAAAATGAACAGCGAATAGCTGAATTTATCGTAGTTTTACTTGCCACAGAGCTTTCATGAGGAAAAATGCCTTGCATAATTTCTCTGAAGAAAACTCTGAAGAGCCCGTTTGACCTTTATCTCACTTTGGAAGCTGTATTGAATGAATGTGAAGGATTGTATCTTAATGGCATTTGAAGATAATGCATTACTACTTTGCCAGTCGTTGTGAATGTTTATTGCTTTTTGCATTGCTAGCCGATTTAGTCATCTGTACATTAGGAGATGAAACTTTTCTAAGTCATCCTTTATATTAATGAAGAAAAAAACCCAAATCCATAGCCAGGCAAAACGAAGAGTAGGTAAATGTTTACGTTTCTTCTCAATGGTACTTAATTACACTGTCATGCAGAAACTATTTCATATTCCTTAAATCTTCATTGAACCTTGAAGGGAGCAGAGGCTTTATTCCCTTAAAAATTATCCACAAATAAGGTTGTGATGCTTCCAGTTGCAGATTATGTGCAGATCAATTTGGAGTACATAATAATGCTGCAAGCTTTTTATTCATAAAGTATTCCATACTATCTGTATATTTAACTGCAGGGCATTTGTGCTTCATCTCATTATTTAGGGCACTATTTTAATTTAGTAACTTGAAATAAAGGGACTAAAATTACTTGAGATTCCAAAAATTAAGATGTCTGTAGCCGTGGATTCATTTTTGATTTGAATATGACTTGAACCTTGGAGCAGTTGGTCTGTTCCCTGTGAAATGGGGATAGCATGATATCTGCCAGCGTGGGAGTTCACACTCAGGCTTTTCTGTCAAATTGATCTCTCTTGTGGCCAGTTAAGAGAAGGAATTGTTCTGAACATCTCAGGTTGAGATTATGTGAACACATTCCTGGATCTTTAAATTTCCCTTAGAGAAAGCCCTGTCAGCTGCTGTGCTGCCTGTTTGACTTGAGTGCTGCTGCTTGCTGCAGTGTATTCGGAAGAACCAGGGAAGAGCAGGTTTTTGTGCCAGCAAGTCGAATACAAAGTCTGTCAGTTTCCACAGCATTTTAAGAGCAAAACCTCTGTGCCATCTGAAATGTGTTTGTTTCTGGGAAGAGCGTGAGTTGGGTGGATTTACTCATTTTTGCTGAATCATTCAAGAAAGTAAACAGCTGTGGAGTGTCTGTCCCTGTTACTCATACCTGCAAATCCATCCAGTTGTGTTTCCCTGCCTCTGCCACAAACAGAGTGGAACAGGCAAGGCATCACGTTGCTGTCATACTGCTCATACCCCTTCCTGAGAGCTGTGCTTCCTGTAACGCCTTTCCACATCTACAGCAGGTAGAGTACAGAGTGTACACGGTTTGTGTCACATTTGGCACACTTGAAGTCATACTTTAGTGCGTCTGCATGAGGAGTCCAAAGGGTATTTCTGGCAGGACTGTGGCCTTAAAAGGTCACCTGATAGCATCTGTGCTCAACAGGGGCAGAAGCAGCTGGGTCACCTTCTGCAGCCCGGAAGGGAATGGGCAAGTGTACCCCTGCAGCCCTGCACGCTGGGCTGAGTAGAGTTCATTCTGTCTGATTTCAGCTGCTAGCTTTCCTCTTTGTGTGTGTCTTTGTGAGAGAGACAGATGAACTGAAGCAACTCCTTGCACTACAGGTGTTGCCACCATAGACGTCTTTGGTTGTGTTGGTCTTTAACACTTGCAGTCCTAAATGATGTTTGTATTCCTTAAAGGAAGAGGGAATACCAATATTGATGTGTTACAGTGTTGTCATGACTGATGCAAGGCAAAGGTGGCTCCACCAGGTTATTCCTTTTAATGGTTGAAATAGGATCTGAAGTAGATCACACCTAGCCCCCCTAGTGATCTGTAACTTCTTCCATGCAGTGCTGTCTAAACTGTGCTCTGTAATGCTTCTCCCTTATCAGCTTCTTCTCTGTCGTTTCTGCTGCCAAACATTTGCAATGAAATCTGCAGTGCTGTTTTGTCACGTATCACTGATTTAACGTAACTTGTGTTTGCAATACCTATTTGTCAGCTAAATATGTAGCTAATGTTTGTAGTCAGCTGCCACATCCCACAGCAGAGACTTATGTTTGTTTTAAATTATGCAGCTCATTGTGGCAGAAATACCTTCCTGAAGAAAACAATGTATTCCCAAAGAATATATTTATTGCATAAATATGACAAACTCCCTGAGCCGGAATAACAGCAGACGTCCTTTGATCATGCAGGAAGGAGAAAAGCATTAAACAAGTATGTCTAAGATTTATTTAAACACTGTTAGACAAATCCAGGTTGGGGAAAAGCTGTAAGGATATAAAGTATTTGGTACAGCACAAGCTTGACTATGCAGCCTGTAGTCTTTGTTTGTAGGACAGGGTTATTGCGGAGCTCCCCATACTCCAGTGCTTGGTTTCTTGGATGCAATGTACAATTTCAAGTTAGGTTTCTGTGCTCCTTTTTAGGAGGAATTGAGCGTCTAGGAATGGAGGCCAGCACATTGTCTGGTGGTATGCAGCCTTCTCAGCAGTGTTCTCTGTTAGAACACTGTGTCCCTGCCCTCCTGGAGGCAAGTGCCTGCATGCAGTTAAGAAGCCCTCTTTGACTTAGGTGTCTGAAGTCGTTCCTTTTAAAACTGGAAGGAGAAGTAGGAATGCCCATACCATCAACACTTCAGATAAAGGGTTACCATGTAAATCGTATGCTGTTGAATTAGTAGAATGACCCTGAATCCTTACTGAGAGGCAGCCAAGCAAGGCCAGGTGATGAAGACAGGAGTTTGGTGCTGCATCTACTCTAACAGAGTGAAAGAGACGGGCTTAGGTACTGTCCTACAGCCATCTGCAGCGTGTCACTGGGAACGTGTTCCCAGCTTGTTCTTGCCTTTGTCAGCGCTCTCTGGACAATGCCCAGGCGAGGTGTGGGGCACGGTGCAGCTCACGGACTGTTTTCTCCTGCTGGTGCAGATTAGTGGGTGAAGAAGCTTCAACTGTGTGGGTGCGAGCTGCGCTTTGCTGCTTGCCCTCGAGGCCTCAGGACAGGCCGTGGCTTGTTGTGTGAACAGCTACAGACGTAGTCGTGGGTTCAGCCACACGAGTGACTTCAGCGCTGGCAGTGAGTCACGCATCCTCAACAGTTTCTCCTTCAGGCTCCGAGAGTCATGCATGTTCCTGCACAGCAGCTGGTTTCCTTAGCAAATCCGGTGCATGTCAGACATACCCATTTCATGTCTGCTAAACTTTGCCTTTCAAAGACTTTGGATGTGGGAATGCCTGACTTGTGCTGTAGGCACAAAAAAAGCTTGGCTTATCCACAATGACAGCAGTTGCAAGCGTGCTCACTGGCAGGAAATGATTTAGCTGGGGACCTGGAGTGGTGTAAAGGTGGGCACCTCATGAACAACAGGCATCAGACTGGTGATGTCCACGAGAACAATCTGCTGTGATCTTTTGGATTGTAGGCACCTAAAATACCCTGCCTCAGTGTGGACGTTGCTATGGGCCATGATTGTTGCCTTTGAACCTTCTACGTTTTTTCTTAAAGATCAGAAAGTGTGCTAAGTGCCACCAAGATGCTGTTCCACGAGCATGTCATGCTCCTTTCTAAAGAGTTCTGTTAGGAGGGTGCAGCTTTAACCTTAAAGAAGGAACTGAGAGATGATTTGAGGTTTCCTGTCTGTACATAGTAAATATATTTCTGATCGCATCATGAGCGTGTTGCAGAAGCGTGTGTGATCGGAGAGAGGTCACTGCTGGCTGGCGTGACAGTGCTGAAGAGTCACACTGCTTATGCTGCTTGTCTGTGTTTTTTTTAAAAGGTTAAGTATTAGCTCTGACACTTCAGCTGTGACAAATGTGGCTGGAAAACATTCTAAATTATGGATTCCAAAGCAAACGCTAGCTTTTAAATCCCTGCCTTTATGATACTGAGCATGTTCTTAGATGCTGTGAGATGGCTGCTTGCCATGTGTTTGTGTGTCTACCATATAGTATCACCTGTGTGTATAGATGTAGTGTGCTTTATCAGCCTGAGCATGTATATGCTCCAATACACGTGTAAGTAAAATATATTTATGTATGCATGAGTGATTCTTTCAACTTCCTAGTGGTCTGAAGAGTTGTCTTTTTTAGGAACAGTGTCGTGCTTTTTGAGGCTCAAAACTTTCCCTGCCTTAACAGTTGGAGGCACATTGGAAAACCAGGCAGGCTACTGAATGGCAGTCCTCACTCCAGTGTCTGCACCATCCCTTTGAAAATCTTCCCTGCCACTCCTATTTATCGTGAAGATGACTCAAGCTGTTGTTCATGCCTGGGTGTTGCCATCCAGATAAATCCTCTAGGCTACTGGAAGAGAAACCAGAACGCTGGAAGCTGCGGCCCTGCATTTCCTGCTTCTGTCTGTGTTAGCAACGTGCTCACTCCTTGATAGGCACTTGCAGAGGGTGCAGAGCACTAGGGCTGTGAGGTATTGGTTATGCTTGCACCGTATTAATGGATTTATCCGTCGCAGTAATACCAAGGCAGCCCAGCCCTGAAGATGTTATTTAGATTCAAGTACAAACACGACCGAAGGGATTACCTAAGACACAGCAGCTATGCAGTGTTCTCGTTCTACAAAATTTGAATGCCATTCTTGAGAAAAACTGGCATATTTATTCTGTTTGATCTACTGCTTTAAAGCGCAGAGCTTCTCTTACAAGGGGCATGAATCCTTCCTTGTCAGCCTTCTCAAATTTAGCCATTTAGCCTCCCTCTGTACCTGAGAGACAGCTGCACTTCAAGGAAGCAGCTCATTACGTTCACCTTATTTTATGATTGTTAGCTTTCTGCAGCTCTCTCCACTGACTCCATAGAGCATCAGTCTCAACGACCAACCTAAACCAGATGCATAAAGGTTAGCAGAAGTGAATCATATGCTTAATACTGGTCTTCCCCCTTCTGACTGTTTTCCCCCCTTTTCAGCACGGAGGAGACATCAGCAAGATGTAGTTTGTTACGAAGGCTAGTTTTGCTGTAGGTGGCTATTGGGGCTGTATTTCTCAGACACTTGTGGTTTCTATTCATGCAGAGCTCTCTGCCCTAGAACGAAACGAGCTGTGTCCTGTGACCAGTGTGGCTGCAGAAGCAGGGGGTGACCTGGTCTGACTGTGGACTTACAGCCATAATAGTGAGCTGGGTTTTGTAGCCTGTGCCCTGGGCAGCTAGCAGCTGGGTTGGTTGCAATATAAAGATCCCTGCTCTGACTACTTTGGTCCCAACCTAGCCACAGAAATTAGACTCGGTTAACATGATACTTTGGTTTTTAGTGTTTTTTCTTTTTTTTTTTTTTTTTTTGTTTTAGGGTTTCCTTATTTCCCAGTATTTTTTTAACAAAAAAAAAAAAANATTTTTTTAAAAAAAAAAAAAAAAAAATCATTTTCTGGGAGTTCCTTGTTTTTCAGTTTTTATACTGTTCCATACTTGGTGGCCATACCATGGCTGTAGGACTACTACAGTTCTGCTGTGTCTCTAGGTAGTATGAACCTCGGCTTTTCATTCTGCAGCATTGCAGTATCTGCACTGCAAATACTTTGCAGGGATTTTTTGAAGGCTCCCCATGAGGAGAAATGCATTAAAATTCAGGGAGATATGCTTACAGTTGCTTAATTTTGTAAATTGACTGAATTGGGGAAAACTTAATGGTGCAGTCACCTTGAATGTAAAAGTAAATAAAGCATGGATTAAATTCTGCTGCTGTGTCCCTGCTGTGCTGCTCCTGAGCTGGCCAGGGTTGTGCTCTTTAACTTCATAGTTTTGTAAATGTTGTTCTGTCATTTAGCAGAAGGAAGATTTTCTTGGCTCGCTTATTGTGAGCTGTGGTTCTCAATGGTTGTCAGAAGCTTACGTTGCTCTTTCTGTCCTTACTTCTGTGTTATATGAGCCATTCCATAGTTAACTTTTCTGCGGAAGGTAGAATTTGTTTCCATTAGTAAGCAAAGTAGGTGCCAAATCAACATTTGAATGTGTTTTTCCAGCTATATGTTTAGTTTAAGCTCTCAAGGGGATCATAGTAACTTGTCAAACTCAATTTACCAATTACGTGCTGTAGGTTTTTCTTTCCACTCATTGCCTTTTCTTTAAGTTATTGCATACATCTATGGATGTTGTGTTCTGTGTGTGTTTATTTTTGTTATTTTTTTGGCAGCCCTAATAGGTGCTGCTCTGCCTACCTCTTCCACGCTGGGTAGATGTGTGGTGTTTGTTAGATATCTGTACCATTGAGCGCGTGCCTTACAGTAACTTTCCAGTGATGCAAAGCCCTTGTCAGTAATGAGGATCCCGCCCTGATTACACCTGCTGAGTGTGCGCTGTGTTCACAGTCCTTCAGGAAGGTGGTTCTCCTATGTTTTGTTGAAGCTTTTCAGTCAGGTTGGGCGTGCTGGTCAGAGTGGGTGAGAACAAGCTGGTTAGTGCCTGTGGAGCAGCCTGTGCCTGGCAGCTGAAGGCTGGGCCTGTCTGACTTCTCCTGAACCCCTACACAGGGACTTCAGGCTCACCCAGTGAGACCGTAGCCAGGAGCTGGACTCAATGATCCTTGTGGGTCCCTTCCAAGTCAGGATATGTGTTCTGTACTTGGCTTGGGGAAGTTCCTGCTGTACCCGGTCCTTCCAGCTTGGCATGGCATATCTGTGCCTGCTGGTTCTTCCTTGCTGCTCAGCTTTGAGTAGCCCAGAGGAACTCACAGGTCTCATCTGGGCAGATTTCACTGCTGTTTTTTTCTTATTTTGTTGGGGTTTGGTGTTTTTTTTTTTTTGCACTCACCCCCACACGGAAGCATGTGGAACACAGTATGAGCGTGCAGTAGGTAACACTTCTGACATGTGAAAGAAACTTTAAGTAACTTGTGCAAACAAGAAGTGGATGAAAAGTTTTGCTGAATTTGGTTTCAGTAATGTTTTTGTTTAGGCTGAAAATGCAAATATTTCTATGCTTGCTTTTACTCTATTCTCAGTTTATTGATGTTTTGCTACTTAACTAATCTCTCTGCCAAGAGCCACCAGTGTGCTGTGGATACTTTCTTCATTACTTAATAAAAACATCACAGTTTTATTATAGATACTTCCAACTTCAGTCAAGTGTAGTTCTTGATGCTGTGGATTATTCCACTATCACTCCTTAGCAACCAGGAGGGTTTCTTCCAGTTTTTATTACACTAATAGTTGCTTTTATAAAGAGCTTGCCAGGACAGACTTCCAAAAATCAGCAGATCTAATGTTGCATAATTTTACATGAAGCTGAAGTCTTGCAACTAATACATACCATAAAGAAGCAATTTTTGCAGAACTCATCTGAAAGGCAAAAGAGTGGGCCTGGCCACAGCTGTTTTCATGTGAAGTAACTTGATATTATTTGTGAGATAATGGCATTAATTTCTGCTGCCTCCTGCTCCTAGTGCTGTTATTTAAGAACTTTGTTCTTTAAGGCAGCAACTCGCTGTTTGAAAAAAGATGAGGGTAGGGCACATGTAAACGGGGTGTGTGGGAAGTTATTCTTGTCAAGAATTGCCTCCTCATAAAAAGCCGGGAACTTATCGCTGAAGGCCTTCCTTTGTTATTCCTCGTGCTTTGATTTTTGTGTTGAAGCTAAGAATTCTCAGCAGTGTTTTTAGTTTTGTTGCAGCTAGAGCAGGAAGACTGCTTGCTAAATAAAGAATTTTAGATCTCAGTCTTGGACTTAGTTTAACAGCAGAATGGTAGGTTTTATAGAAAACCACTTGTTTGTATGTTTTAATTTTGTGGTAAGTTCAGTTTTCTTGCAGGAAAGGCTGAGTTTATTTTATAAGCCATTGTACAACAGGAACCAGGAGGCAGGGGGAGATGATAAATGTGAAAGGCTGCAGAGCACTTTGGTGTCAAAGCAGAACTGAAGGACTAGAACAAACTTCAACATACAACTTCTTGGAGAAGTACTAGGCTGTGAGTGTGGCTTTCTAAATTTGTGTCCATCTTTACTGAGCTGTATTGAGTATGTTCTGAAAACGTGCTAATTCAGTCATTGTCAAGTGTATACTTAAGTGTTTTTCAGCACTCTGATTTATTAAGGAAGAAAAAAAAAAAAAGGGGTCAGGACTTAAAGGTCTGCCCAGGAGCAAGAACCTTATTGTATATTTACTGAATGAGTTGCTCTTCAGTGATTAAAAACTCATGAAAAATTGCTTGGAAGAATAAATATGCCAGGGTTTACCGTGCTTGAGCGGAATTTTTAAAATCACCACTCTCAAAGTAACTCTCACTGGGTGCACTGTAATTTTACCAGAGTTCTGGATGTAATTCTGCAAATCTCATCTTTGGCTCTGACACTGGTTAAGGTTGCAGCTGAAAATCACTAGTGACTTGCTAGAAATGACAGAGGAGGATGAAAGCAGGAGTGGTTCACAGCAATCAAATGCTCCTTGTCTCTTCCAAAAGAAACATGGAGGCAACAATGAAACCAGTGGATCTGAAACAAGAGGTGGTTTTGTCCTTTCCTACCACACTCAGGGTGAACTTCTTGCTGCAGAATGCTGTGGACCTTAAAAGTTGGCATGAGTTCAAAGGCAGGCAGGACAAGCCCATAGATGAAAAAAATCTTAGCATTGCTCAACACACAAACACATCTGACCCAGAAAGTCCTGAGATGCAAGTGATGAAGACAGGAAGTGCTGTATGCCTCTCCTGCTGTTATCTTCTGCAGGCATCCAGCTTTAGCCCCCGTTGT
>VXAV01005676.1:0-24492 GCA_013399715.1 Alectura lathami | reverse complement strand
GGGGGGGGTCTCGCTGCAGGGTCTCTTTTTTTTTTTCGGTTGTGAGGAGGTGGGTGTGTCTGAACAGCTCTCGAGCCTCAAGATTAATCTGTATCCTGCCTGACAGCACGAGCAGAGATTGCTGTTCTAGGTAGGACTGAACCAGTATTTCTGGGAAGATGTATTTGCCTGTGATAAACAACACGCTAACCACCCCAGCACCAGCTGAGTAGCTCTGTGTTGATTCCCCCAAGTCCTTGTGAGGAGCAAAGTAACAGTGGTTGGTAACTGAAGTGATTTCACCTCCTGATTTACACAGGGGGAGCAGCGCAGGGGTGGTGGACCCAAGGGCGGCCCTGGATATCCCACAGCTGAGATGAGTGGCGGTGGGAGGAGAGATTTGAGGCTGTGTTAGAAAACATATCCCCAGGTCTCTTCCTATTCAGTAAGATAGTGCTTTTTACAAAGTGTGTTTCAAGTATTTTAATTTTTTTGGTTGAAAAAGCTTACTTAAACATAGAATTAACAAAATTCACTGAAACGCATACGGTGCTATGCAGTTGGGTTTGATAATGTAATGGGACCAGTTATCATACAAGCACAAAATATTCCCATTAGTCACTGATCAATGAAATGAAAGCATGTTATAACTAATTAATTATTTTTTTTTTTAAGCAGCTCTTACTGCCTTCAGGGGCAGGCAGGTAGGAGATAAATCTCAGTTTAGACAGACTCATTTATTCAACATCAGCTTGGACAGACTCACTGACTGCTGGCACCAAACCCAGTATACTTCAAAGTCTTCGGATAACAAACCTCATTGTATCTGGCAGGGTGGCATGGTTCTTCTGAGCAAGGCTTTAATCAGCTGTACATAAGCTAGGCAGAAATCGTCTTGTCTGTTGTAAAGGAGAGTAAAAAATACCCTCCGCAGGGTTTTGGCACGGTTTCTTAGTGTGAGATACCTCAAACAAAATTTGGAAACATGTAGAAATGGGTCTGGCATGCTTTGTTTCAGTTTTACTTCTGTGAAGCAGTTGCACCTTGATTTGGGAGTGCAGTCAAGCAGTTTCTTCCAGTAGGCCATAACCACTAGAAATACTTCTTTAAAATATTTTTGAAATTTGTAGCTGTAAAGCATGGAAACAAAAAGGGGAGCCTGGCAGAGTCTGTTGTGTGTCTAGCTGAATTTGTAGCTTAACATAAAGCTGCCTCTCCTGGCTTTCCCTCACAAAAGCAGTTGCAACACATGGTTGAATGTTGGCTTCTGACAGCCTCCTGGAGCTAAAGGGGANAGATAAAGGGGGATGGGGTTTTTTTTTTTTTTTTTTCCCCTCTATGCATCGGGCCATAGGAGCAAGCCCAAAAAAGTTTATCATTTACTGTGGAGAAAGAATTCACGTGGCAATGAGCTACCTTACACATCTTCACTGCTGACAGACCTTCCTGTGGCGTGGGGAGGTGAGGGCCGGCAGGAGGAAACAGCTGCAGGGACGGCTGTGCGTGCTTAGGGCTTTTTTCTGCAGAGGAAATGATGCTGTGGCTGAAGGGAGATGTGTATGTGAGTCTGTCCACTCTTCCAAAGCGCAGACAGGAATGTCTTGGGACCTACACTTTGTTCCTAGTGCTAGGTGAGCAAGGCTGCGTTTCCATCCACAGGACAGGTGGTGAAGGGAGAGTGAGCGTGGGCTCCTTGAAGCCAAGAGCTGATGGAGTGCTGATCTCCCATGTCAGTAGTAAATGATTTTGTACTTTGCTTCAGTTGGTTGCCACTTAGCTCTGCTTATATAAGTTTAGATACCTGAGTTTTCTGGGACTCTTGACACCCTTAAGTGATCTTAGATTTATGTGGCAGATCTATTCTAGCACTGAGCGGGGTGGCAGAAGGAAAAATCCTTATAATCCTAGCAATTTACAAGTAGAGCAGCTGTAGGACTCCACCAGCAGCTGCTGCTGCTGCTGCTTCTTAGCCCCAGATGTCACAGAGTTGGGTGCTTGCTCTTGGTTAGGACATAGGGGTTAGAGACCTTAAATTCAGAAGTCCAAGTTGAATTGCAAAGAGATGTGCCACTGAAATAAAACAGCTGTTTGGGGGCTTTCCAAACTTCTGGACTTCTTCTGACCAGTGTTGCATGTTCCTCTAGCGTTACTCAAGTCTTCAGTGCTGGAATCATACAGAAATCGTCGCTGATGGTGAAGTGAATTTTGAATTTGTGTATTGCACTGATGCTACTGTTAAATGTTCTGACTTATTTTAGAGAAAAAGCAACCTCAGCATTAATAACACTGTGATGAATTCATACAGTGCTTCTCAAGCAGCTGGAGTACACGCTGCTGAGTGGGGATTGTCAGAGATGTGCACAGCACCGTATGCGGCTCTGGTATGCTGCAAGGAAAGGGATGTTCCTGCTTGTGGGGACACAACTGCAAGCAGTCGTTTGTTCTCACCTCAGTTCTGCAGGCTCATGCAAAAGAACTTGTGCTATTTCTTGCAGTGAAGATGAACCCCTGCAGGACGGTATTGTCTTTGCCCAGAAGTGTTATTGATCTTTTCATCTCCGTGGGTTATGATGACTTCTGTATTGTTTTTAGTCTATTTACTACAGTTCCTGTTTGAGTGTGTGTGCATGTACAGGAAGGAATTTGTAATAGCGGAGACTGGGAGCCAGGAAGTCTGTTTCTGGCTTTGTCACAGATTTGACAATCTTGGTAAAATTCTCTATGATTTTGTTCCTTAGCTTCCTTCTGTGTAAGAGCTTATTCACTTCTTCTCTGGAATGTGAGGCCATCTGAATTGTTAAAAACAGTTTGAAGTCCTTGGATGGAGAACCCTTTGTTAAATATGATATTGGGATAATTATAATGGCTAGCAAATGGGATAAAAATGTAGGAAGATGAAAATTTTGTATTTTTGGATACTTTTGCTTGGCAAGAATCTATTAAAAGACTTCACTGGGTTCAACTGCATAATTAGATAGGAAAGTCGCTGCAGAGAAAGCAGAGCTGGCAGTGAAACTGGGGTGGGGAGGGTGGCTCGTTCAGCAGAGGGCTGTGCTGCCAGCCGGAGGGACCTGGACAGGCTGGAGAGCTGGGCTGGCAGGAACCTGGTGGAGTTCAGCAAGCAGAGGTGCAGAGTCCTGCACCTGGGGGGGAACAGCCCCAGGCACCAGGACATGCTGGGGCACCCAGCTGGAAAGCAGCTCTGCAGAAAAGGGCCTGGGGGTCCTGGTGGGCACCGAGCTGAATGTGAGCCAGCAGCGGGCCCTTGCTGCTGTGAAGGTTAACGGTATCCTCGCCTGCACTGGGCAAAGTATTGCCAGCAGGTCAAGGAAGGTGATCCTCTCCCTCTATCCCATGCTGGTGAGGCCACACCTGGAGAGCTGGGCCCCCCCAGTACCAGACAGACCTGGACATACCGGAGAGAGTCCAGCACAGGGCCACCAAGATGATAAAGGGCCTGGAGCACCTCTCCTGTGAGGAGAGGCTGAGGGAGCTGGGGCTGCTCAGCTGGAGAAGAGGAGGCTCAGGGGGATCCCGTCCATCCCTGAAGGGAGGTGCCCAGAGGCCGGAGCCAGGCTCTGCTCAGCGGTGCCCAGTGCCAGGCCCAGAGGCCATGGACACAGCCTGGAGCACAGGAGGCTCCCTCTGAGCACCAGGAGCCCTGGCACAGGCTGCCCAGAGGCTGTGGGGTCTCCTCCCTGGGGATCTCCCAAAGCCGCCTGAATGTGGCCCTGGGCACCCTGCTCTGGGTGTTCCCACCTCAGCCTTTGCTGTGATTCTGTGAACCCTGACGTTCTCAGCTGCCTTTCAGCAGCTGCCTGTTCATACATTCCTGTGGAGAGGACGTGAAGTAGTTAGCACACTGAAAATTGCCATTTTACTCAAACTCCCACCCCACAAATAACAACAGTAAAAACCGAGTGTGGCAGACAAGTTTTAAAATGAATGTTGCATGTTTTATGGTGAATAGATTATTTTTGTCTAGCCAGACTCTAGTGGATGAGTGTTGTATAGCCAGTAATAGACGCCTACAGAAATCATCAAGAAATGTGTTAGGTTGATGCAAGTGAAACTGCACGTAACCTGTTACCAGTAAAAAGAAAGCTGTAAGTATTTTCTACTGTAAGTTTGACTGACTCTTTTTAATCAGTTTTCTGAAATAGTTTTTGTTTTACTAGCTATGTTCTAGTACATAGATGCCAAAAATCTTTCAAATATTCTGTAGAGGAAAAAAAAAAGGCAACAGAAGCTAAAGTGTTTGGGCTGTGAGTTTCTTAGGTTCTTGAAGTTAAAATAATCTATGTGTGTATAATTGCTTAAAAAAGGAAGAAGGAAGCTCAGAACAAAAGAAGGGTTCTGTGTTCCTGTGCATCTGAAAGGCTTCTCTCTTCTCTTCAGAATTGTTTGAATTTCCTTCATAGGAAACACAACTATTCCTTTCCTGCTTACAAAAAGGGGAAACAATTTCTCTCCTTATAGTAAAAAAAAAAATAAAATAAAATAAAATAAATAAAATAAAATAAAAATGTAGGTTGCTAGAGCCCTTTTCTTTTCCCCCACCCCTTCATGGAGTGGAGGTATTTCAGACCCAAATATAAGTATAGTAGAGGTATTTTGTTGCAGTGTCTCTGTGCAAATCAAGTGTAATGGATTGTTCTGGTTCTTTGTTCTTAAAAATATGTGCAATGAATATGCTAATCATACTTAAAAAATGCCACTTTTAATCAAATTCTTGGAGCGTAGGGCAGTGTATTTAATTCTGAGACACTTCTTCACAATAGTTATTGTAGGTCTGTGCACAAATGAGCTGTTTCTTTGGACCTCTTGGTTATATAAAATCTCTTCCTTGCTGTTTCCTTCGTGCCAAATATTGCAAAGAAAAGTAGGCATATTTTTATTACGGAATACTAGGTAAAAGCTGATGTGAATTGGAAGGAAATCGAACATAAGCTGATTAATCACTGTAAGAAACGAAGAGGGAAATAAGTGTATTCTGTCGCTTTTCTCTGCTGGCTGGGACCCCTTCTCCTTGGAAGTGGAACTTCGATCTGAAGTGCTGCTGTCAGGACTGTGCTCAAACATCGCAGTACCCATCGGCATAATGTAGTCCTCCATAAGACCTACTGGTCTTTCTTGAGGTTTATAAATACTCCAGTTTTCAGGGAAAATTGTTAAGAGACTTACAAAGAAAATTGGAGCATCTTTAAAATGCTTCTAATTTGACTTTTTTCTCGTTTCATTTTGATTTTGCATAAAAGGAGCAGGGTTTGGGGAAGAATTTCCTGTACTCAGTGATGAAGAGAAGTGCAGAACTGGGTCCTGGAGCGTGTCATACAAGATACTTTTGAAATATTTTATTTCAGAACAGGTGTACCTTCTGTTTACATTTTAGCAGTTATTCTTGGCATTATTAGGTTTCTATGGAGCACAGTAGCTGAGATGCTGACTCACAATATGGGGTCTGTTTTTAAAGCACAATACCACAAGCTTGGGAATACATTTTGTAGTAGCACTGTTAAAAATGTGCAGCAACTAGCAGCGAAAAAGCTTTGTTATCTCCAAGTTCCAGTTACATTAATTACCACATGAGGCTTGCCTAGAATTATGTAAATGGCGTAGTGGGATATGCAGATGGGTGATTTACATCGTAAATACACACGAGCAGCTACAGCAGTGTTTCAGGCCGTTGAGATGACTGACAAATACTTGCATAAAGGTTCTTCAGTTGCTTTCTTTTGTGCAACTCATGCAAATCTCAGCAGAAGTTTTTGCTTACATTCTGAAATATTGTGATGTGCAAAGTAATTTTATTTTAAGAACTTGGTTATGAAGATTTCTGGAGGGAGCAAGCAATACTTCGATAAAATATTGGTACGTTGATAATATGCCAGTTGTTAGCGATCCATTTCAAATGGCACCCCGCGCTTTTGTCTGATACATGCAGCAGCAGCAGGTAAGAAATGCAGCACCTCCTTACCCCTCCCTGCCAGCCTCGGTTTTTAACCTTTAGTAGTTCTGAACAGTGATTGTGTTTCTGTGGTGAGGAGTGAGGCTGGCAGCGCACCTGGCAAGAGGGTCAAAAATGCTGCTTCTGCTGTGCAGCCTTTTATTTCTCAGAAGTCATTTGGGATATGTGGGAGACATTGTGCAGCTGTTAGGGACAGCGACGTTGTGGGCAGGCACTGTCAAACAGGTCTCCGGATATATCC
This sequence comes from Alectura lathami, assembly GCA_013399715.1. Classification (NCBI taxonomy): domain Eukaryota; kingdom Metazoa; phylum Chordata; class Aves; order Galliformes; family Megapodiidae; genus Alectura; species Alectura lathami. The sequence goes on along the minus strand of VXAV01005676.1, from coordinate 18,304 downwards.
CAAAAGAGATGTGTGGGGCTGTGCTTTATACATCGGGAAATGTCCTCAGGTAGACAGAAAAAGGATTAGTAAACAATGTTAGTGATGTCATTTTGAATGGGTAGGAATAGGATGAAAAATAAATTTCTTAAAAGTTAAGTAAGAAGAAAGATGCCTTAAATAGAATGAAGTGCCTGAACTGTCACTTGCTTTTTTTTTAACTTTTTTTTTTTTTAAAAAAAGGCATTTATCCAACCATTTTGCAAATATAATTGGAATATTTTCAGTATTTGAGATTTCTCTCCACTTTGTATGCAATAAATGAATAAAATGGCTTTCTCAAAGAGCGAGATATTCTGACTCTACTCAAGTTTATGCTTTCTAAATCATAGCATTAGAAATTCAGAGTTTAACTGGAATTGGCGGAAATTTGCAAAATGTTTAATAACAGAAAACTCATATTTAAAATACTTTGCGAGTGCAGAAACATGACCATTTTGTGAAAGAAATAGAAAATCATCTGCCATAGGAAGCAGATACTGCCCAACCTCTACTCTTCTTTGCCCAGAGCTGAGGTAGGCGGGCTCCACGTCAGGATAACTGGTATTTATCCTTGTAGGTCTTTAAGACATATTTCACTTCCATGCCAAATTGCTTGCAGCCACGAGATCAAGTGCTTGCAGCCTCTTGCAGTTTTGACAGAGAGGAGGCCTCTGCCTTCGTACAAGAGGATTTTAACCTCTGCCTGTCAGAGATCGCACGAAGCCCGCAGTCACATTCCTATGCGCTTTTCTATAGAGGACAGCATTATGGAGCTATTGAAAGAATGTACTGTAGTCATTCTGTAAGATTTATGTGCATTCATATAGTTTTAAAAAAAAAAAAAAAAAGAAAAGCAACTATGGAGTTGGTTTGGTTTCCTTCACAAAACTAGAATGTAAGAAGTTAGGGGGGAAAAAAAAGTTTCATAAGAGTTGTTCAAGCTGGTGAGCTAATTAGTAGAGATAAATACTGACATGAAAATGCTTGTCTGGGGAGAACTGCTGCCAAAAAGCAGGACTTGGACTCCATTAATGTGAACAATTACTTTCTAAAAGTGTAAATCAGCAAATAATGTGTTTAAATTCTGCCTTGTAAGATCACTTTAAATGATCTTTAAATGTAGCGTGTCCTTAGTACTGGTAAACAGTGTTGCAAGTGCTTCAGCTGACTGCACCCCCACCATGGCTCTTTCCTTCCAGCCCATCTTCCTGAAGGTTGCTGAAACACAAGTTCAGCTCTCTGAGTTTTGTTATGTTGACCCCTCTGGGCAGTTGCATTTCCAGTGTGGCAGTCGGGTGATACGTACAAGTTAAGAATACAGATGTCAAAACTTTGGAGGAGAAACAGAGGACGTGCTTCTCACATGATTTTTTTAATTTTCTGCTGAAATCTCGGAAATAATAGAGATGGACAATCAAAACCAACTGTAGTAGTGTCGTTCAAAAAAGGAGAAGCCGTTTTTTCCATCAGATAAGCTTCTTCAGAGGTCTTAAGCTTGGCTGAAAGGACGTCTGTCGTGACAGAATGAGATTCATCCTGTGAGTCTTTCTTAACAGACTTTCTGGAAGAGTTAAGCCATTCCGGGAGATGCCGGGGTGACCCTGTCAGGAAGGGGGAGGCTGGAGCCTCTCCCCTGGCCTCAGTTATCTCCGCTGAGATCAGCAGCCCTCCTCCTTTCCCCAGGTACTTTTAGGCCACAAACGCCATCTGCTCAATGGGGAGAATGACTTGATTTAAAACTAATCCTAGCAAATACATAATTTTCACCGTGATATCTGTGCTGATGCCAAGACCACCAAGGTCACAGTGAGATCTGGGTGGTGGCAGGCAGCATACGCTGTTGTGCATCCCAGATGCCTGTGTTCTGGGTTTTGTCAAACTTTCTCAGCTGCTGTCTGTGCTGGTTTAGTGGTGCACTGAGAGTGATTAAAAAAAAACACAAACTTTTGGCTACACACATCCTTCAAATCTGTGGCAGAAGCAGTCGTTATGAAAGCCGTTAGCTCTAAGTTTCAGTAGTTACCAGTTGCATCGTCTTTGAAATTAAAGAAAACGTTGGTTGATATGGGAACAGGGGGAGAGTGAGCACATTGGTACCCATTATTTAGGAAAGACCACGAAGTTTCTGCTTCTGTTTACAACTGTGTACTTTGTGGTTCCATCAGGTTCTTACATTTCTGTGCACCAGGCAACTAAGGATATGCGGTTTGTGATTGTCTTAGCTGAAACGTCTGTTGCTCAAGGTAATCGTCCTGCCCTCCTTGTGCTGTACGTGTGTGTGCAGACCATTGAATGAGGAAAATGATTTGGTTTTAAACAAATCCTAACAGATAACTTCCACCATCATGGCTATGCTAATGCTACCGCAGGGGACAGAGCTGAAAGTGCAGGTGCCCAAGTGCAATTAGGGAAGTACCAGAGCACCTGAGCTGATGATGTAAGCCCACAGTGCGGCTTTGCAGTGAGCATTGTGGTGGGGTGCTCACCTCTGAGGCTTTCAAATTCCTTTTGTTTTGACTCTTGGCCTGACATTAATTTAGTATTGGCCATGTGAGGTTTAGAAGCCTCTGCTAAGCTCAGGAGTGAGATCTGTTTTTCTGGTGTAGCACCCTATGATTTATTTTAGTGCGAATGGCTTGAGATAGTGATATTTGTAACATAAAAAGAATGTATGTTTGATTAATTTTTTTTTTTACAAAAGAGCATAAAAATGCCTGGTAACCTGGGCATACTGTGCACAGCCATGCTTTGCTGTTTGGGATCAGTAGGAGTGTGATGCAGGATGACAGCCAAACGCCTGATCTGGTCCACTGAGGGTGCTGGAAGTTTTCTTGCTGGCTTCAGGGTGGTGGTGGATGCTTTGAGCTGACGGTCTTCAGCATTGGCATCGGTTCCCAGTTCCTGTGTCCATTAATGTCTGCAGACAGTTAGAAAACCACAAACAAATATGCTACAGGTTCTTCGTGTAGTGTACAGTTAAAACAGAAAGACTAGAAAGTCGAGTAGCAGAGAGAGAAATTCAGGTTGAGGCTGTCAGTTGTGGGTCTAACTTCAGGAGTGTGATTACTCCTGATTTACACCCACTTATTTCCTTGCAAGTCAATGGTAGAAACCCTCTGCTGCTTTTGCTATGGCCTGATCACTGGTATATCTGCTTCAGAATAGCTGTAGAAAATGCACATTGAGTGACAAACGAGGAGCTCATTGCATGCTGAAGTTCAAAAAACACAGAAACCGACTTTGCAGAACAAGCACTGATCGGTTGCTACATCTGAGTTGAGGTGCCTTGTGTGAGGCTTTCTTAAACAGACATTTCTAGGTGAGGCTTCTGGCTGCTCTGCTGCAGCACTTGTGGGTGCACGTTGGGCTGTAACGCGTTGTGTGTTGCTTTGGCTTCTTCACAAGTTTCCTATTGGAAGGCTTGCGCTGGTGTCAGGGAAGCTGCCCATAACAGGTACCGCAGTAACCGAAAGCAGAAACGGGCATTTGTTCTACAGTGGAAGCACAGGCAGCAGAGTGAAACTGCCTCCAGACCAAAGTAATTCCTTTACATTTGACAGCTGTTTCTGTGTGTTCTTTGCCCGTCTTCCTTTGAGAGATTAGAACGCTGGAATGCACAGAACAACTTACATGTACGTGTCTGAGAGTGACTTGGTGTGAAAATGCTCTGTTTCCTTACCAAAAGCAATGTGTTGAAATTCACAGGTCGACTTGTATTTTTACGTGTCCCTTTTATTCTTTAAATTTTCTGAAGCAGGAAGTTTTCCCTTATTTAAATACAACAGAAACGGTAGCTATGCCTGTCTCATTTCATGGCAATTTTACTTCTTTTAAGGTAATCCTCTCAGAGCTCACATTTGTAGTAAAGTTGTTAGAATTGATTTTTCTTTTAAAGTGAACCCTTCTGCTCTCCAGCCTTTCCTAAAAGTGGTATTCAGCTTCTGATGGGAGGGGGGAAAAAGCGTGGAAGGTCTGTAACTGGGATCGAAACAGCTCATGTAATGCATCCGAGCGTGCTGTGCGTCTGCGCTGCTCCCCCTGCACAGACCTGTCAATCAGATGCACTTTTAGTTTCTTTTTTGCCATGGCTGTGCCAAAGGCCACAGGTGTTGTTGAAGGCTTCATGCCTGGGAGAGGTAAGGTTTCTTCCATGTCCGTACAGCGTGAGCACATGCGCTGCAGTATTGAACTGCATGCTAACGGTAGGAAGTGATCAAAAGTGTGTGAAAGGTAGCTCGGGGAGAAATGGGTGAGCTGCAGTTAGGGTTTGTTTTTCAAGGGCAAATAAGAAGAGACGCTGTAAAATTCAGCAGACTTCAGACTGCATCGCTCTCGACATGACATGTGACCTTTACACCTGAGAGAGCTAAGGGAAATGTTTTGGCTGTCTTCTGTAAGGCTGGTGGTTTAGAACGGATTGCTGGGAGGGGATGCTTCTACGTCATAAATGATGTTCACAGCATGATCAGGCCTTAAAATTAGTACAGTGCCTTTTAAAAGCCTGATCAGTACGCTTCTGTCTTGAAATTGCTAAAAGAGACACCAGAGCTCGACTGGAAGCAGAAAGAGGTAGAAATGCTTTTTGTTGGAAAATGTTTGCAAAATTTGGTCTTTCTGTGGGAATGCATTTCAGAGAAATTTCTTCCAAAAAGGCCTGCCTACTAAATTAAAACGGGAAGACAAACAAACAAACAAAACTTTAGAAGCTCATTTCATTTTCCTGAAATTTCAGGAAGTAAAACCTGGAGCAGAACACTTCAATTTTCTCTTTTATGGCCATCCTTCTGAGGCAGCTGGTTGTCCTCGTGTGTCTCACAAGGAGCTTCGAAATCCAGCTCTGGTTTTAGATTTCAGAGTGGGTGTGGGTAAAGGGGATGCTCAGAGAGAAATGGATGCAGTGGGTAGGTCCCTCATACGCGGATAGCACAAAGCCCTCCCACGGGGAGGGAAGTCTTTGCCCTGGTGAAATGGGGGGATCTGGTATTGACATCTCAGAAAAAAAAATTTGTTAACTTTGCCTTTTTGTAACTGTTGGCTTTAAAATTTGAGTACGCTTACTGTTGCTGCCCTCAGTCCCTGCGAAGGCATGCAGGCTGGAGCGCTCTCGGCGCAGGCGCATGCAGTTTGCGGGTGTCAGCAGGGCTTATCTCTCGATCTGACGCGCTTTTGTCCCAGTATTTCAGCGCTAGGGCGCTTCTGTCCACAAACATGTTTTTGCTAAAGTCACTTATCTTTATGTGGCAGTTCCTGTGATTCAGAGAGCGAAGACATAAAGAAAACAGCTCGGGCTGTTTTTAACAGCCTCAAGGAGGCTAAAAATGAGAAAGTTGCAACAAAAGCTTTGTGGTGCTGTCACCCGACTGCGGCAGCTGTCTGTGTGTCTGTTATTTGTTAATCAAATAATTCAGGCTGGCAGCAGCAGTTACCTCCAACCATTCTTTCTGCCCTGCCTCAAGCTGCTGAGGTGAACTAAAGCAGCTCCTTTCATGTGAAGTAATAATTAACAGTTGTCTCATGCACCATCAGGTAATCAAACGCTGTGTGTTTGGCCGTCCTATTTACATGGAAAAGCATTTGTGCTTGACTTCACGGTGCAAACTGGAGACAAAGTGTTTCAAAGCACTGTGAAATCAGTCATTTTCTGCACCATTTCCCTCTAAATATCTGAGGGGAAATGTCCTGCCATCAGGCAGCTTGTTTCCAGAGCCTGAGCGAGCCTTCATCCATCAGTCTTCAAAACAGACTTCTGAGGAAAGGCACTGGCCATCATGTCGTACCTTATTTGCTGAAAAATAATACTGCCTTAATTTTGGAAGGTGTTAGGTGAGGCTTCTTGCCTGTGTTGCTGAGACCGAAGTGACCACAGCTGTATCCTTAGTTTAATACATAGACACACGGTCTTAGATAAATTTGTTAGATTTTTTTTGCCCCCTTGTAGGATTTCTGCCCTTCTTTGCTAGTTCAGCTGCACTTTACTGTGTTAGAAATACATTAAAGCAGGTGCATTTTGCATTTCATTAAGATTTTGTTATGGCTTCTTCTCGTGTTTCTGAGGATCCTTGGGTAACTCCATGGATTCTTCTGACTCCATCATTTCTTGGTGATACTCATGTGTTTGGCAATATTGGTTACGTTTTTCTGTCTGAAATGTATGCAAAGCTAGTGGAGATGTACTAATTTTAGAACTGCTTCTGTTACAAATGTGCAAATTTATAGCTCTTAGTTGAGGAAGCCAACCAGTGCTGTAGATCAGTGAAATTGGCCTCAAGAGGAGGATGGAGAGTGAAACAATAACCAGAAAGAAGCCTGGGTGGTAAGGAAATGAGAATTAGTTTTACAGAATCAGCTGTGAAACTTTTAGAGAAAGCAGCAGGAAAAATACTTAGTAAATGTTAAAGCACCAAATATGTAAAATTAGTGGAAAGTAACTGTGAAATGGGAGTAATATTAAAAATACAGACACCAGTGTCCTCCCAGTTTTTATTTCAGGTCTGTTCAGATGAGTTATTGACAAGTTTGGGGGATGTTTTTGTGATTTTTATACTGTTCTGTATCATACTGTCCAAATTCAGTTTCTTATTTGCAGACCGGGAGGAATGTGTTTTCAATGAAGACCAATTAATCACGGAACACAGAATGGTTCGGGCTGGAGGGGACCTTTAAAGGTCACCTGGTCCAACCCAGGAATTCTTAAAATGTTGTTAACCCGATTTCCAGGGCACTACTCCCTACCCCTATTGTATCACATTTTATCTGACGGTTACCCCACTGCTTGTGGGGCAGGAAGGTTTATTGGAGGCACCTTGTTGGCTCTGCCAGCTGCCTGTGCCTCTGCTCCGAGGGCTGAGCGCGGCGGGCTGGCTGCCAGCTCTGCGTGCCCCGAGCAGGTGCTGGGTGTGGGCTGAGGTAGTTGAGCTGGCATTTTCCACAGTGGTGGTCACAGAACTAAGATCAAAACTCATCGTTAGGGATGGATTTATGCCCCAGCTGTTGTTACACTCTGCTGTAACGATGAGTTTTGGTCTTAGTTCTGTGACCGCCACCGTGGAAAATGAAAAATCATACAGCATTCTGCTCTTACTGTGGCTCCTTAATGTAACTTCTCTCAGCTAATTCTCCTTTTTTTCTAGAGGACTGGTCTTGCAGTTTTTGCAGCTCATCCTAGAGATCCACATTCTCGGCAGATGTTTTGTTGTATCTGGTTTTGTTCAGTTCATAATTCAGCAAATCCTTGGCTATGTTTAAAAAAGCAGGGCAGTATCTTGTAAAACTGCTGTCTGCAGGGTTTCCCAGCACCCTTACTGCTTTAGCTGGATTAAGGGATTTGCTGGTGATATGCTGTGCCTAACTTTGTCCAGCTAATGAGAAACTGGATCAAAAATGAGACTTGAAATTGAACTGTTGGCTTTAACCGGAAATCTGAGAGATGCCACGTTGTTGGTACCTGGAGGAAACTTGTGCTAAATGTCTTTTCTTGAGAAAGATGCGCGCTGCCAGTCGTCATGCTCTGAGCAGCGAGTCGAAGTTCGGGATTTCAGTACGACGACTCCTTGTGAGTGCATCACGCAGGGGCTGAGCTGGTGCACCGCGATCTGCATGCCAGCACGGGCTGCAGGAGGACGAGAGGTAACAGGCATGTTCTCCGCCTCAGGTAGAGACAGGCGAGGTTGCTTGTTTTCATCAGCCTGTTGTCGTGCCTGCTTGTCTCCATCCGCACTCACTGCTGCTCTGCAATCTCGTCAGAGCGTCAGAGCGCCGGATAGAAGATCAGAGATGTGAGGGGGCAATGTCATGGCTACGCTTGTGCTTGGAAAAATAATTCCTGGAACTCTTGATTTATGGTTCTGGGAATGGTGACTGTGTGAGTCAATTAGAGAAAACAGCTAGAAAGGGCAAGCTTGGTGTGACGCAGTGCTGTAACGATCTGCTTGGCTGTTACCGTGGTAATTACAGAAATTCATTCTCTTTATCAAAATATGGATTTTGTGACCTAAAAATTCATCTGAGGAAAGTAAGTCCTTGAGTGCTATTTTGCTCCTGAGTGCAATAATTTTTTATGTATGAAAATAATTACAGAAGTATTGTTCTTAATACTTATGGTGCCAGCTAATGCAATGGTCCCTTAAAGCATCTTTTCTATGCTTCCTTTACTGAAAAAGTTTTCTCAGCCTGTAGTGTTTTCACAGTTTCAGGTGGTAGTTCTCAACCTCAAGATTTTTGGCAGGACGTGGTGTTGCTGCCTGACATAGCACCATTTCCGACAGTCAAATGGCTCACGCTGGGTGGGGTAGGGGGGTGTTAGTTTGTGTGTTGTGCACGATTTCTTGTGCTGAAGAGGAGAGAAAAACTGGTAGGAGTTCAGTTGGTCTTTGAGACCTTTGGCTTTCCCTTGAAAACTTTGGCAAGTGAGATGTGTCCAAGCTTAGTCATACTGCTTGCAATGGGGAGCTAGGCAATAAATATGCTAATGGCTTGAGGTAAGGCTGTTTCTGTAGCAGCGCTGCTGTTTCAGACAAAAGATCCATCTGGAAGAGGCTTGTGGTGGTTGCTGTGGGGAAACTATACGTGCAGGACTAGCCTACAATGTCATTTTCATCAATGTTATTCCGCAAAAAATACATAGGGTTATTTTATTCACAGAATCACACAAAAACAGTCATAGGGGTTGGAAGGGACCTCTGGAGAGCACCCAGTGCAACCCCCTGCTAAGGCAGGTTCCCTAGAGTAGTGTTCTGTACATGCATGGCTGTCTTCTGAAGCAAGGTGTGTTTTCACAGCACTTTGTGCCAGCTGCTTCCATGGCTGAACTCCCAGGCTGTACCAAAAAAGAAAAAGCTGGTTTTGGCTTTCAGTCCTGTTGCCTTCCAGGCTGGTTTTGTTCCTGTTTGCTGTGCTGTGGGTTACTGTGCTGGCGTAACGGTAATTCTGTTCTGGTGCTTTGCTAATAGTTCTTCACACTTTGGCTTCCGAGCGCTGTCAGAATCACTCACGCTGGCTCTTAATATCTCACCTTAGGTGGTGACTTCAGAGCCCTCTTGGCTGTAAAGGTCATTTTTCCCTGTTCTTTAGTTTCGCTTTTATCATCATATGGCTACTTAGCATCCAGTCATTGAAAATCATGAGATCTTTTTGCAGTGCATTTGAGTTTCCCTGCAACGGAACATTTTGTGCTACCAACAGCCTTTTCTTCCTGGCCCTACTGCCTTTTACCTCTCTGTAGTGAGTGTCAAACAGCACCTGTCCCAGCAGACAGTGCAAGTCTTCACTGGTGACCTCTCTCCACTGTGAGAATTGACCATTTATTTCATATTTTGGTATCTCTCTTTTAGCCAGTTACTGCATTGCCACCTGCCCCATGGCAGCGCGTTCTTTAAGAGCCTTTCCTGAAGGAGCCTGTCCAAGCCCTCCTGGAGACCAAGGCGTGCTCCCTCTGCAGGATCACCCTGTTCAGAAATGGTTTGGCCTCTTTGCAGGGGAAGTCTTGGGGTTTGTGAGGCATGACCTCCCATTCTCTGCCCTGGCACTGCCGCTGAAGAATGCTGTCTCATGTCATCCTACAGCTGCTTGTTTCTGTCTCTTCTTTTGTCCTAGTGCAGACACTGGCGTTGCCATAAGGTGCCATAGATAGGGGAGCCGCTCAGAGTGTAAAATGGAGCCTAAGGCCTTCCCTGCCAACTGGGTTTAAGCGAAACAAGAAACCCTCACCCAAAATAGAGGAAAAAAAAAAACAAAAAACAACAGAATAGGAAAAAACCACAGTTCCCTGATTTGGAACTGTGTCTTTTGGTGCAATGCTGGCTTATGCTGATTTAGAGCAGTTGTGTTCTTAAGGCTCTAATGTGCTGAAGATTAACTCCTTATTTACTCAGAGAGCCTTTTTTAAAATAAAAAGTGGTTTACGTTGTGTGAATGTTGAGCAGAACAGCCGCTGAAGAAAGGCACATGGGAGCCTACCGCAAGCCATGGAGCAGCGGTCCTCAAGGGTCATCCTGAGTAGTTGAAACAAAAAAATGGTTGAAGAAAAATGTAGTTCTGTTTGTAGACTGATTTTCAAAACTCCTTTCAAAGCAATTCCTCACAGGTTAGTTTCACTGCCTTGGCAAACAGAATGGTCGTGATGCCCGTGGTTCGTTTTTCTCTTCGGTGTTCAGCTGGTGATTGGCTTGCAGAGGTACGCAGCTGTGCCGGTAGTTCTCCTGTTTGCAGAGCACTGTCCTCAGTCTGTGCGATATTTTTGAACATACCAAAATGTCTTAAGCCACTGTCTTAACACAGGAGGTCTATCATCTTCAGTGGCTGAAATTTAAAAACTGAAGAAAAAATGGATTGCTGGAATCCAGGGGTTGTCTGCAAGTCTGTTTCACTTTGTAATTTAGCTTGACTTTGCTGCTACTTTAACAGCATCTGTCAGCCCAAATACCCAATCGTTGTTTATTTGTTTGAACTTTTTTCATCTCTTCCCTGCAGTTCCCTGTAATTTCTACGGAAGATGCATGCGTCATTGCTAGGGAGCAGATCGTGGTGATGCTCTTCCATCCTGTAGTGAGGTGGCCCAGGGAGCTTTGCCGAGCGGCCTTGTGAAACACAGTGGGTTGGTTAATGCAAAACCATCTGGTGAGGAGCAGTCTTGGGAGTGGAGCTGTAAAGATAATGGATTTACAGCCTTACTTCAAGCAACACCAGTTTAAATTGCGTAGCTTCGCTGTTGTGACCTGGCCTGCTGCTGTAACTGGAGAGAGCTGAACTCATTTCTCACTAAGCCTTCAAATATTTTTTAATAGGAAATTGCAGTTTCTCCCATTGGAGATGCTTGATTTCATATTTATGTATTTCTAATACTAGAGACTATCTCTAAATCAGTTCCACATTTCCATGAAGGGTCCTAAGTGTCAGACCAGAGAATAGCTGCTCTATTTCTGCTGCAGTAACTGTTTTAATTATTTTATAAGAAACTGGAATGTGAGAGAACTGGACCTGAAGATCCCTGATAGGCTTGGGGCAAGGACACCCACATTCAGGTCAGCTGTTTGCGTGCTTTCTGCCAAGGTCTTCAAATCGTTGGAGCTCGCATGGTTTGTAAATGCTGTCAGTATGTGCTTGTCACTTCCTTTGCAGCTTCTGACTTTCCAAACCTTCTGGGTGAGGAGGAAAAGCCTGTTACACTGCAGCTTGCAGATGACCACAACTGATTAACGTTTTTTTCTGTGCCTTTTTCCTCTGCCCGTTACACTTTTAGATAAAAGGAGATTGTCACAAGGCTTGATGACAGCACTGTGTTCTGTAAAACCAGCCTTATGCTAGATTCTGGAAAAACAGTTGTAAACAAAAGTTGGCTTTTTAAGCATGTAATTCTGTCCTGGACAAAAGGAATGGAAACTGATAGCTCCCATCCAGTCCTTGTGCTTTCATTCCAAGGTTGCCAATTCTAAATTGCCTTTGGTTTGCCTTGCCAAGTCGCATCCACCTTTTAGCATATTATGAAGAAAAACATTTCTTGATACTGCATATTGTATTGCTCAAGTCAATAATTTGTGGTGGTATTAATTAAAAAAAAAAATAAAACCCCGCGGTGTCACTAGGCACTGAGATGCACAATTTAGTGATAAACGTTGTATTAAAATGTATTGTGGACAAATAACTAAAAGCTGACATCAATTAGAAAATTACTATAAAGAATGGAAGTGTAAAGCAGTAGAAAATAAAAGACAGAAGGAGGTTTTGAAATACTGTAAACTGCCTGGGAGGACTTCCTTAGGGACTTCCTTTATAGTCAGTGGACTACACCCAAACCCCAGGGCAGCTGTTCTGTGTTTAAGGCTTTAGGTCTTTCATTTAATCTTCTCATGGAAACCAAAGTCCGATTAAACATGGAGTTGGGACAGAGATGATGCAAAGGTGAGCAAACTGGGAAGCACCTGTGTATCCTCTGGTTTCATCATAGCCAAATAAAGATTAGCCAATGAGAAATTCAGCCTGTTTTGCCCACTAAAGGAGCCTACAGATTGGGGTAAAATGATTGCAAACGGTTGCGGTGCAGGCGTTGTCACTCCCTCAGCTACCTCCCACATAACGCACAGTTTGGTTTTGCAGAGTTACTGTGAAAGGGACTGAGTCACGTCTCTGTCCTGTTCTTGGTTCCTCTGCCACTGGCCATTTGACTCTGAGAAGTTGCAGCCCTTACTTGCTTTCTCCCGTTTTGCACTGCTAAAATGGACCTTTGCTAGCCGCCTCATAGGAGTCTCAAAGGAGAAGCAGTGCTTTGTTTTATTAGCAAAATTTATTCTGTGGCTGCGCCTAGTAACATGAATCACTTAGCATTAAAGTAAAAATCGTGCAAAGCTCTGTTAATGTGAAAGGAATGCATTGGAGGTGACCTGTTGACCTGAAGCTTTAAAAAGCAGCATAAAATTTGTAGTAGATAGTGTGAATAAGGTCGCTTTAGAAACAAGTTACTGATAAACGTACCTGCAAGATAAAGCTGGACCTGGGGGTTAAAGTTCTTTTGTGGCTGTTCCTTAGAGAACTGGTAGTTGTCTGGTTATTGACATTATATTTTGTTCGTTCGAGCAAGATGTAAAGTCTTGAATACCAGAGAGTGTGTCTGAAGCCAAACAGAATTTGCACTGATAAGTTCTGGTTAATACATTTCCTTGGAAAATCACTGCAAGCTGCAGGAACACACTTGAGATTCACTAAATAAAAGTATTTTTCATGTTTAAATGCAAAGGAAGAAGGCAAGGTTGTAATTAAACCCATCAGTGGCTGATGAATTTTGTAGGGTGGAGGGTAGATGCATTTGTGAAAAACTCACTTCTGTATGTGTCAGCATTATCCCTGTTTTTTGTGAGGCATTGGTTTTGTTGACGTAGTTAGTAACTATTTTTCATTTGCTGTATGTGGCTGTGCATTTGAAAAACTACAGGGAACAGTCATAGTTCTCCCTGGGACGAGGGCACTTATGGCTTTACCATTCCATTTCACCACGTCTGCAAACCAAACAACCTTCTCCAGCCTCGTGCCATTGCTAACAGGGTTCCTGCGGTCAGGTCAGGCGACCAAGCTCTGTCCTAGGTCACCCGTGTAGCAGTCGGTGTTTTAAGAGGTCCGGTGTTTAAGAGGTTTTTGCTTGTTATGTTAACTTTCTGCCATTTTGATGCATCAGATCGACTTACATTTAGGTTGAATTAATGTCAGCTCTACCAAATTAGGAGGAAAAAATGATATAAAAGTAGACAGATCCTTTCACAGGCAGCAAGCTGCTGTGCCTTTTCTCATTGTCTCATTATCAGAGGTGTTTAATGCCTTCTTTGCCTCTGTCTTGAACAGTGGCAATGGGCCCTGGAAGCCCAGAGCCCTGAGTTGGATGGCCATGAGTGGGGGAACAGTAAATTCCCCCAGCTCCGACCTTATGCGGGATTTGCTGTTCCAGCTGCATGCGCATAAGTCTGTGGGGCCTGATGGATTCATTCCAGGATCCTCAAAGGGCTGGCTGATGTCATCGTGAGACCTCTCTCAATTGTTTTTCAACGGTCTTGGGAATCTGGAGAGGTCCCAGTCAACTGGAAGCTGGCAAATATTGTCCCAATTTTCAAAAAGGGCAAGCAAGAAGACCCTGGTAATTACAGGCCTGTCAGTCTCACTTCAGTGCCTGGTAAAATTATGGAGAAGATTGTTCTGGGAGTTACTGAAGAACGCTGGAAAGACAATGCAGTCATCGGTCATAGCCAACACGGATTCATGGGAGGAAAGTCTTGTTTAACAAACGTAATCTCCTTTTATGATAAGGCTACCCACCTCGTTGATCAGGGAAAGCCAGCTGATGTAATCTTTTGGATTTCAGCAAAGCTTTCAGTACTGTTTCTCGCAATATCCTTCTGGACAAAACGTCTGGCATACAGCTGGACAAAAATGATGGGTGAGCATTTGGCTGATGGGTTGGGCTCAGTGTGTAAATGGGGTTACGTCAGGCTGGTGACCAGTCTCTAGTGGGGCTCCCCAGAGCTCCATTTTACGGCCAGTTCTCTTTAATGTTTAATTGAAATGACCTGGATGCACGACTGGAGTGCATACTAAGTAAGTTTGCAGATGACACCAAATTGGGAGGAGCTGTTGACCCCCTTGTGGGTAAAGAGGCATTGCAGAGAGATCTTGACAAATTGGAGGGCTGAGCAATCACCAAAAAGTGAAGTTTAACAAGAACAAGTGCTGGATTCTGCACCTGGGGTGGGGTAGCTCTGGATCTGTGTACAGCCGGGGGGATGAGAGGCTGGAGAGCAGCCCTGCAGAAAAGGGTCTGGGGGCTCTGGTGACAGCAAGTTGAATCTGAGCCAGCAGCGTGCCCCAGCAGCCAAAAGGGCTGACCGTGCCCTGGGGTGCACCAGGCCCAGCACTGCCAGCCAGGCGAGGGAAGGGGTTGTCCCGCTCTGCTCTGCGCTGTGCGGCCTCACCTCGAGCACTGGGTGAGGATTTGGGTGCCACAAGATAAGAGACATAAAACTGTTATAGAGCATCCAAAGGAGGGCTACAGAGATGGTGAAGGGTCTGGAGGGCAAAAAGTGTGAGAAGGGGTTGAGGTCCCTTGGTTTGTTCAGCCCAGAGCAGAGGAGGCTGAGGGGAGGCCTCATGGCGGCCTACAGCTTCCTCCCAGGGGAGCGGAGGGGCAGGCGCTGAGCTCTGCTCTCTGGGGACAGCGACAGGGCCCAAGGGAACGGCATGGAGCTGCGTCAGGGGAGGGTGGGGTTTAGGAGAAGGTTCTGCATCAGGGGGTGGGGGGCATGGTGCAGGCTCCCCAGGGCAGTGGGCACGGCCCCGAGCTGCTGGAGCTCAAGGAGCGTTTGGACACCGCTCTCAGACACAGGGTTTGGGTTTGGGGGGTGCTGAGTGGGGCCGGGGGCTGGACTCGATGGTCCTTGTGGGTCCCCTCCAGGTCAGGATGTTTGGTGATTATCTATAATGAAAGCACTCTGTGTAGTGACAACTGGAGCAGGGTTGAGAGGAGGGCCTGGAACTGGAAGCGTTAACTTCAAAAACTGTAGCTTCTGCTTTCATTTCTTGACCTGTCCCTCACCCTGTGTCAATTCCATCTCCTTTTGCTGATGCTTCATTGAAAACAATACTTTTCTAGTCATTAATAATTAAAATGTGAGATGAATGAAGTCAAGGAATGAGGAGATGCTTTCACAAGGAATTAGTGACTGCTCTAGGAAGGAAACTTGGATTCTTCAGAGCATACTGAAACACTGATGGGAATAATAAAAAGCAAGAGGCAAAGTGGCTGGAAGAATGAGAAGTGGAGAAGGTCATGTCTGTGTCTTTCCAGCAAAGGCAGCACTGCAAGAAACAAGTGAGAAGCACGTGCAGTCCTAAATACAGGAAAGGATGATGCAAACCAGTCCAAGATCTGATTGAGAAATGATGGAGAAATAACTCTGCGGTTATGAGTCGGTTTAGTTCTGTTATGGATGGACCTGCTTCAGTACTGCCAAAAGCGTAACTTAAAAATTGCACAGTATGAAAAATGGCAAATCTCAGGCCACTCTCATCTTGTTGCTCTGAGTTTGTAGTTGGCACTCTTCAGAAGCACAGTGCTCTTTTTTTCCAGTTAAGGCTAAATGAAGAGGGTCTTGATGCTGATTTTAATGCCAGTGGAACGGTCTGGTTTTACTGGGTGTTTTCTTACCGCCTTCAGCCAAGGGATGCAACTTGCTTGACTGCCTGCTAGGTTCCTATCTGTTACCGTACATACAGGTTTGTCATTGGTGCCATTGTATTTCGGTATTAGTGACAGATGCATCTGTAGGATCAGACCGACCTGGGACAATCAGGCGATGCTTTCTGTACAGTGTGTTGAGCTGATTGATTCCGCGGCTTTTAGGGGACCATTTGGAGGAAAATGCTGCGTTACTGTTTCTGGCCCCTTCGATCCCTGTCTTTAGGAACACTGCTTTCCACCCTGAGAAGGCAGCTGCTTTTACAAGATGTTCTTCTGTTATTTCTGGGCTTCTTATGCTGCTTTCTTGGAAGCAACATTATGCTCAAGGATGAGAGTCCTGTTTAAAGAAAATGTAAAGAAAACAGGAGCCAGCAATCCTGTGTTTTCACAATTAATTATAAATATGGTGCCAAAGTGTTTTCCCATGCAGTCTTGCTGTCTCAGCAGAATTCTACTCCGTACATGACACACAGACAGCAGAAGCCTGAAAGGCTGCTTATGCAAGGCTGCTGCTTCTTACTGATGTCAGCAGTAGTGCTAATGTTACTCCAGCCAGAACTGTCTCCATTCCACTTACATCCTCTCTTCATCGCTTCCTACCTTGAGCTCACAGTATGTTCAGGCATATTCCAGCTGCCTTGCCTGAAGTCCAGATAATTGACTTAAAATCAAAATGTGCAAATGTGTGGATTTCCCCGTTGTAAACTAGGTCACTGTACGTGCCTTTAGGAGCCCGCCTGGGTCTAAGGGCAGAGCCTTAATGCATACACAGTGACTACAGCTGTGCAGAGTGTTCTGAAGTATTTTAAAGCATTGTCTTCTGTTGAGAAGCCTATTTTGGGGGCAGTTTTTAGAGAAGAAGGAACAAAATCCCAGCAGTGTGGCTGTCTGTTCTCAGCGTCATGCGCTCTTGCTGTGATTTTTCTAGGATTCACCTCTGTTCGACCTTATCAAGCAGTCAAAAGAACGAGAAGGCCAGACTGATCAGCCTGAGCCCGCTTCCACGCTCAATCTGCCCCTCCAGCACAACCACACTGCAGCAGACCTGTAAGTGCCTGATGTGTAGTGAAATACGTGCTCCGTATCTCCCTTAATATTCAAAACCAAGCAACATTAAACTTGTGGTTGCAAAAGTCAGGAGAGTGGAGGGGTACGAGTTTTGAGAGGGGAAGGGAAGGAGGAGAGAAAGGTGGTGCAGCTCCGTCGTGTGATCGTTAACACATTTCTCCTGCTGTTTTGAGCCATAGCAGGAAGGAATACAGATTAGCATTTAATCAATAATTTGGAATTTTAATTTATGATATGGAAATTACAGGTTACAGTAGCAATTCGTTTCTTCTAATAGGGGGAGAGGGAAGAGTTTGTGCAAGTAATTACTCATATAAGATTGTTCCCTTATCCTGTGATGTTAAAGTGCTTAACAGAAGTTAAATTCCCAGGTATCTTTCTCCTGTGAGATCTCCGAAGAAGAAAGCACCTGGACACCCTCAGAGTGCTACTTCCAATCCAGATGCTCAGCCATCTGCAACCTCCCAGACACAGAAACCACAGAAATCTACCTCCCTCTCTCTGTTCTACAAAAAAGGTTTGTTGCAGCTGTACGTGCTGAAGTTGCACAGTTACCTCTTGTTACTCATCCTTTTCAGGTTTTGGAGCTCAACATTTCTTAGGAGGTTGTGCTAGATGTGTAGCAAACACCATACAAACCCCTAACTGCCGTTGAAAGCAATAACAAAATGGTGCCAGTAGGTTCGTGCGTGCACTCTGCGAGCTAAGTTCCAGCTGAAAGCTTATCTGCTGTTTGTAAGAACGACCATGTTGGTGCTGATGAAGGGTTCCTCTGACGCCTTTTTCCAGCGTTGGCCATAAATGGGTGTCACGGGAAGCTCAAGAACTGGGCAAGCATACACGGTGCTTCCCCCGAATGCCTTCCCAAGGTTTAACTTTTCCAGCTCAGGGTTTTTCCTGTGTCCGCTACCTGTAGTAGCAAGTCTTTTCCATCTGTTTTGAGGCTGGCTCCTTCATCTGATGGCTTGTCGTTCCTGCAGTGGGACCTAGTGAACACCTGGTTGCTGTCCCCTCACCTTATACACCCCTTTTACCACCACTTCAGTTGATTTCCCCATCCCTGGCTGTGTTCAAGGCCAGGCTGGACGGGTTCCTGGGCAGTTTGATCTAGTGAGCTAGTGGCTGGCAGCCCTGTCCATGGCAGGGGGTGGGAACCAGATGATCTCTGAGGTCCCTTCCAACCCAAGCCGTTCTGTGATTTTTCCTTTCTGTTCCCCAAGTGTACCGACTGGCCTACCTGCGGCTGCACACCCTGTTCTTTCGGCTTCTCTCTGAGCACCCTGACCTGGAGCCGTTGATCTGGACCCTCTTCCAGCACACACTGCAAAATGAGTACGAGCTTATGAGGGATAGGCACCTGGACCAGGTAACATTAAAAAAAGGTTTCAAAAGGCTTCCCCGAGCAAAACATTCCTTACACATTCTTTAACTGTTAGAAATTAGGGTATTTCTCTGTTGATCGCTCAGAGCAGACATTAATTTAGTGAGGCGTATTTTTGATCA
>VXAV01005674.1:31772-44204 GCA_013399715.1 Alectura lathami | reverse complement strand
GGGGGGGGTATAAACGGGCAGAAGGTGAGGACCCTCCCTGGGTAGCAGTGGCTTTGTCTGGGTAATGCTTCGCTGAGAGCAGAGGGGGAACAAGGAGAGGAGGAAGGGGAATGTCAGTTCACCCACTGCGCAGCCACAGGAAGGGCTGCATTTTGGGGCACCAAACCCCCAAATGCCCCTCACTCTCTGCGGCTGAGCCGTGCCCCCCAGTGCTGCTGCTCCTCCCCAAAACAGCCCCAAAGCTCAGCTCGGGGCTGGGAGCCCTTTGCAATGGCACCGTGGTACTACCACAGCTTGCAGGCTTGCAGGGAGGGGTGGAAAGCGGGGATTTGAGCTGTTCTGTAGCGCTCTTGCAGTGTTTTGGGGATATTTGAGTATTTTTCCCATTTATATTTTGACTAATGTCTATTTACTTTTATCTCACTGCTCATTGTGGTAACTTGGCATCACACAGTGTGGGTGGTACCCTGGCTCTTCAGTCAGCCAAAGCCTTCATCATCTGACACCAGCTTCACACAGATGAGGTTTCTCCCAGTAGTTCCAGAACTTCCTAGCAGAAAAATACTATGAGAAGATTTTGTCTTGTGGTGGTTTATCCTTTCTGACTCCAGCCGTCACTCAAATCAAAAATGGCAGTGGTATATGGAAAAAAGAGTAATAATTAGAAGACAGATGCTTAGTTGTGTTTTTCCAAACCACCAAGCTAGTCTACCCATTCCTGAGAAATCAAGTAATGTTTTCCTCCATGTCAGAATGCAGCGTGATGCCTAGGTCGGTTTTCCAAAGAAGATTGTTATGTTTGTCCTGTCAAATGCAGATGATCATCAGCTGGTCCTTTCTCCCACCCCAAATATTTACATCTAGAAATGTTAAGTAAAGCATTCGTTTGCCTTCATTTATTTGCGTGGTTTGAGACATTTTTCCTTCTACATCATTTTTTTTCATGTTAGGGTTCAAAGACAGGACGTAGAGCACTTGGCTGTGGCTGTGGGATTTGGGTCTGCGTGTACAACTGGTTGGAGCCTCCTATCCCAGTATGGTGTGATGAGAAGAAGGTGTGAAATCCTGGATGCAGAGCAATCAGTAGCAATACTCCCTTAGGCTCCATTTGGTGTGATTGATAGCAGAATTCAGATTCTCACAGGAGCAAACACTGATTTCCACAGAACAGCCCCTCGTTTGTGATTCTCTTCAAGCTGACAGCCGTCACCACACTCTGCTTTAACTCAGCCGCCCCAGTGGCAACCACGTTTCTGTCTGTAGGGAAACCTTTATCGCAGCCCGTGTTCCCGTGCGGACAGCGTGGGCAGCGGGGAGCAACGCCACGGCCCCTTCTGCCCCAGCCCCTCACCTGGAGGGGGAGCGTCCAGCATCCACCGCAGGGGGAGCAGACGCTGCGGTGGAGAAGTGCAGCTGCTGCTCAGCCTGGGGAAGGCTGATGGGAAGTGACACTGCCGGGGAGCCTAGCTGGGAGGTGACACTCTGGATCACGTCTGGGTTCTCTGGGGTAAGCGGGCGGGCAGCGGATGTTCCTGGGCAGGGAGTGGATCTCTACGCTCGCTGCGTCGCCTCCTGGCACCTCTCTCCAAGGCAGCCACCAGGGCTTGCCAGGAGCAGTCCTGATGGCTTGCAGCAGTCCCCGTGTGCCTGTGGCAGCTGTTACTGCCACTGAGCAGATGGCTGGAGCTGAAGTGATGGCGATGGAGGTGAAGAGATGCCGCCTCGGGCCCCGGTACCCAGGGAAACATGCGGCTCCTGGTGCTACAACACGGCGAGTCAGCCCCCAGGCCTGCAGAGAGAGTGCCTGCTGAGAAGCAGAGCACCAACAAGCCCCAGGGCTGCTCTTTACTCTGGACCACAGATGACACGGAAGGATGGGTGTCTCCAGCAGCACCGCGTTCAGCCCTGTCATCCTGCTGTCCCACCGACAGCACGTTTGCGTAAGAAGGCAACTGGGTGAGTAATACCTGGACATGAATGCTAGAAGTAGTTTGTGGTAAACCTGTTGCTGCTCCGGGCAGGGAGGATATGCTTTACTCAGAAAGCCAACGATGAAAGCCTTTGCGGCAACATCTGTCCTTTGAAAGTGACTGAGCCCAGTCGCCTCCACAAGCAACTGTTTTGTTATCAGAAATCTGATCGACCAAAGCACCTAGCACTGCTGCCTGCAAGAAATGGAGCCGGCGCAGACTGCAGTCCTGCTGCCTGTGCTGCTGAGAATCTGAGTCGTGCTCCATCAGTACACTGCTGCTGACTGCAGTGTTCCTTATGTGGAGATAATGATACTGGCCCTTGTCTGAAAAGTGTTGTTAAAGAGCCACATCAGGATTCTAATGGTTGTTTTGCAGGTTGAGCTGTGTGCAGGGGCTGGCAGTGCTTCTGCTGAACTTCGTCAAAGAACGTCTGCATTTGCACAAGGGAAAAACAAACTGTAAGTAGGATTTTCTCACGCATAAGCTGAGGAAATAGATTATCTGCGCAACAGCCAACAGTTTTTAGTTACTGTGAAGATCTGAATCTCACTCCCAATTTGACATCAAGATCCAATCCAGGCATTTTGTTAAAATGCTAACTTAATGCTCCAGAGGTTTAATTACCACCACTCTGTAATCAGGATCAAGACGGAGTGCAGTCTGCAGCTCTGAACCTCCACAAGAAGTGCAGCTCTCCACAAACCTGCCAGTAAAGGAAGGTGTGTAGCATGTGCTCCAGTTTTGTGCTCCCTTCCAGAGCTGAACTTGCAGCTCTGCCCCTGCTAAGCTTCCTTTCAAGCATCAGGTTCTCCCCTTCTGTTTCCAGGCTCCATAGCTCCTTGTTACTACATTTTAACTTTGTCAGTGATTTCTGGTGCGTGTGTGGTACTGCATTAAGGGATCTTACAGTGCTGGAAATTGATTTTCCTTTATTTCCGCTATCAGCAGAAAGTACTGGTCTGAGCTAGCCATAACAGAATCCTGAAACTTTGTAAAGGCCTTGGTTGGGAAAGAAAAGTGTCCAGAAGGCAGCTGCAGCTCCTGGCTGATGGCTGATGCGCTCTCTGGCGTGGCCTTGGCTCCTTGTACAGCTGATGGATCCCCCTGCGCTGCAGCTCCTGCTGCTTCCTTCTGAGGACCTCAGGGCTTCACATCAGACCTAGGGGCAGCCTACATCTTGCTGGTGCTGCTTTCCCTCTGCCAGTTATTATTTTTTTTATTTTTCCAGGGTATTTTCTGAGCGAGGAGGTCTGGCCTCAGACTCCCGTGAGAGCTGCCCATGCCCTGTGTTTGACTCATCACTTTGCACATCGCGTTTTAGCGAGCGAAGCCACTATCCCCATTTGTTGGTCTTTCTCACAATGAGCGGCACCTCTAAAAAGCAGCACACTTTGCATCCAGCCCCTCCCGGCTTGTGGAGGCAGGAGATGCCCTGTTAGCAGTCCTTGTACAAACACAGCACTGGCCTGGCTAGTGCCAGTACTTTCCATCCAGGAGCAGTATTTGTTTTTCCATGCTCTTAATCTTATGAATTGAATTGAGGCTGATAAAAGGGACTTCCTGAATGTTGCATAACAGTTTGTGTCTGTCAGGATGGAAGACAAACAAACCTGACCTTGAAGTTGGAAAGCTTCCTCGGAGAAGGTAGAAGCTTCCAAAAGTCTGTGCTGCCTCCTGTGAGTGCAGCATCTCCCCAGGAGCAGCCTTGGATCCTCCCCTCGGTCCCCGGGTGCCCCAGGATGGGCTGTGGCAGGAGCACCACGTCCCCGCTCCAGAAAGGAGGCAGAGGAGGAATCCTGTCCATATCTGGCATCGTTTGGCCTCCAGGGATTAATTAAAGGCTTTTTCAGTTTTTCTTTCAAACTTCACAACATTCGTCTCTGCCTCACTGAATAGGGAAGAGGGAGAGGCATTCTCTCTGGTGAATCACCAGGCTGCTTCATTTCTCAGTTTTACATTGCAGTAATATTTTTTTCCTAGGGGACTACCACAGGAAGGCCAAGCTCCAGCTTCTCAGCATCAGAGCGTTATGTCACTAAACGGAGCTGGAAATCTGAGCAGCAGGCAAAGCAAATATTCCCTAAACATAGCAGTGCCCTCCTTTCTTGGTGCTCCTTTCCCCTCTTCTCGAGGCAGGTAGAGGGGCTGCAGAAAGCCACCACGGGCTGGGAACCAGAGCCCTGAGACTAAGGGAGCTCTGGGGCAGCAAAACCCTTCCATGGCTCAGGCTGCTGCTGACGGATGTGATGGGGAGGGAAGAAGCAACCCACCCTGGGGGCTCTTAGGCTGTGGTCTGTTGTCCCCCTACACACCTCCTTCCTTTTGGGTCTTTCTGAGAGAAATACCCCAAGACACATGGGGCCTTTCACGCAGATTTCCAGGCACCCGGTGCTGGAGGAGCACGGAGATGCTGGGACTCCGAATTGTGGGCTGCATCCTGGGGAGGCTCCGTGGCTCCTGCTCTGACACGCGCCGTGTGCCCCGTCTGGTGCCCCCCAGCTCCTCCGGCTGCACCGCTTGTCTTCTGACCCCATTACCTATTCCAATGTGGATTTCAGCTGCTTAGGCTTGATTATTTAAAACCCCTTCTATCTGATTACCAGCAGCCCAGCCAGGGCAGAGATGCAGCTTCCTGGGGGATCCCCAGCAGCATCGCAGGAGGATGATTTGCCTCAGCTATGCTCCTGGAGGGTTTGGCCAGTGCTATGGGGATGGTGCAAGCCTTAAGGACCCCGCTGTGCTCCTCATGCTGCACCCTCGTAAAGGGGAGAGTTTGCTCCTCGCTGCCGTGGGGGTGCAGGGGGGTGGCACTGGTCACCCTAGCACGCATCAGCGCGGGGATGCTTCTGGGAGCAGAGCGATGGCCAAGCAGCACTGTGCCGCACATCGGGCTGCAGCGGGCTGGTAATGAAGCAAGACAGCCCTGTGCAGCCCCTCCAGAGCTGCCTCGCTCCTGCTTTTAGGTTTCCTATTGTCATCCTGAAGCTGTCCTCCTCCTCCTCCTCCTCCTCCTCCTCCTCCTCCCCCTCAGCAGGCTGCAGGAGCCTCCAGCTGGCCCGGGAGCTTATCAGCGCTGTCTGGCTGGGTGTTAACAGGCCATTTGCATAAGTACCTGTCCCATCATATGCTGCTCTGCTTTGTGGCTGGCTGCCTTTGTTTATTTTTGCCGGGCGGTGAGATGGGCAGCACTGTGCACCCCGAGGTGCACCCAGCAGATGCCAGCACCCCAAGGCCGTGCGCCGTCCCCCTGCTCACCCTCCCTGTGCGCCCCACATGGACATGAAACATGGAACTCGATGGGTTTTGTTTTGTCCCGCTGTCAAGATTAAAATTAAAGTGTCCCCCCCACTTTTCACACCTCGGCAGCTGTCCCTGTCTGGTGGCTGGGGAGAGCAAGGCTGCTCCCGGGAACGTTTATTGCAGGAAGGCTTTGCAGCTGGCGGGCGGCTGTGGGACGGGCTCCCCTCTGCCTTCTCCCCGAGATCCTTCAGGCCCTTGCAGGACGCAGGTGGCAGGTACCCAGCTGCAGCCTGCAGGCCGACCCCCAGGCCTCGCCATGCTAACGCAGCCATCGCCCAGCTCGCTCCCAGAGCTGGTGGTGGCCGTGGAGTCACCTCCCCAGGGAGGAGCCAAGTGCTCCTGTTTCTGCTCATTAGCTCTGAAAGGCTTTTCCATCCATAATAAGAAAGTCATTAATGTTAAACTTCCACTGCCAGGTCCCACTGATTTGAAGATTATAACCACTGTAAAAGGGGCATGCGTTGCATGTACGTTGTAAAAGTCCTGGCATGCAGGAGTTAGTGCCTCGATGGTTGTCTGTCACCTGTGGAGCTCACCAGAAAAGGTGGCTGACATTCAAAGAGCAAAGGTAAATTCGAACCAGTGGCTGCAATCCCACCCTACAGGGCAGGGTACTTAATGAGTCTTCACCCTGTCCTTGCTGTGATATCTTACAACCGTGACATGCAGCTCTGAGGTCCTCCGTGCTCGCAGGATGGCGATGCTCCGGGCAGGATCCTCTGCAAGGAGCCAGCAGTACCGAGGTGTTTTCTTCCAGCATGGCCCAGAGATCGTGTCCTGCCGCTGTGCTGTGCTTCCCTCAGTGACCTGGCTGTATTCAGCCATCCAGCCGCTTCTTGTATGCAAAAGGTATTTAGACACTGCACCTACAGAATCACATATTCCTGATGTGGCTGACGTTCCTCATTTCAGCTGCTTTTGGCAAAACATCAGCCGAGCAGTGCCTGGTGTGCATTGCTCTCTGACAGCAAGAGTGGACAGAGAGAAGTTTGAGGAGAAAAATGGGGAATTCAGCTCGGCTGGGCACATCCAGTGTGAGTTTTATCGTGTGGCCCAGGCTGCGATGTGGCAGGGGCAGGCTGAAGTGTGCTTTGCACTGGAGAGAGGTGGAAATAAACAGCAATTTGGTGTGAATGTGGCTGCCGCAGAGGACCAGTGGCTTAGCTTGTCCAGAGGAAAATGCAGTGAGTAATGGAGGGAAAAAATAGAGAGGGGAGAGAAGCAAGCAGCCAGTGTACCACGTGAGCCACCCGGAGCACAGCTAAAAGAAGCAGAACCGTGGACGGATGAATTCATGAAGCCAGGAGAGGGATACAGGGATCTCAGTCCTTCCTTTGGAAGAGCAGCGCCCAGGCCTTCAGCTGAGGCAGGCTCAGTGGCTGCTCTTGGAGGCAGTGTGAGGGCGGGTTTTCCACCTGGCTTCTGCTTTCCTCATGAGAAAATGGGGCTTCAGGAGGCAAAGAGACGAGATCAATGTCTTTGTGTTCCAGAGGAGCCCCAGGTGCAGATCTTGGCTCCAAAATCTTACTTACTGTCACCCTCCAACAGCCCTTTGCACCCTATGCTGATAAATGGCGCTGCACGTGCACACCTTGAACCAGACCCTGAAGAAAGCAACAGGAGAGAAATCCATCCTTTGAAAGTCAAATCCTGCATTTCTGGCTCAGTGTGCCTTCAAGAGCCAACCCGCAGGCACGGCTTGTAAAAGCTGGCATCCCAGCATATCGTATCAGGTCCTGCCCATAGCCAGACCTGACGGATTTTCTTGAAATAAATATTGTATGAAGTTGTAAATCTCAAGGAATCTCTCGCTTCCCACCCTGATGTCTCTTCCTGCAGCACATTAGCAGCTGATGGCCCCTCTGGCCCTCTGGGTCCTTCCAGGCTCTGCCACGCGTGCCGCGTCCCCGCGTGCGTAGAACCAGCCCTGTAAGCAAGCCCTCATCCTTTTATTTATGAACTTTGGATGAGATAATGGTTTTCCACTTTGAAAAGAAAGCTCTCTCCTTCAACATTTATTTTCTATAAATGCCTTGGCATTTATATTGCAACAGGAGACTATTTGGTGACATTATCTGATAAATATCGTGTTATGCAGCTGCAATTTACAATGCATATATTTTTAACCGTGCTTCTAAGCTAAATTAAATGCTTCTAAAATATGGTACTTATGGAAAACAAATGTCTGCTCTAGCAATTTTGTTTTTCAGGGTACACTATTTTTTTTAAAACCAGATACCATCTTCATCCTGCCAGGCAGTAAATTATGCACTTGCACTTTCATAAACTCTCCCCTTGGGAACTCAGTCAATGAAATGGAAATGTCTTTTTCACACCCTCAAACTCCAGAGAAATACAGTGAAATAGCCAACCTGGTTATAAACCGAACGTCTAGAGGGAATCCACATAAAATGTAGATTGATGCAGCCTCGGTGCGTGTTGTTTCGCACATGTACCGTGCACTCCGATAGCGATGGCACACCGAGTTGTGACTCACGGCTTTACTTTCTCCTTTTGTTAATTGGGAGAGCAATTGTAGTGCCACGGGATCGGCGGGTAGGAAACTGCCTGCTGACACCCGGCTCAGGTGTCCCAGGGACCTAAAGGGGGCCTCTAAGGATGGAGAGGGACTTTTTAGCAGGGCACGTAGTGATAGGACGAGGTAAATGGTTTAAACTGAAAGAGGGGAGATGTAGGTCAGACGTGAGGGAGACATTCTTCTCCATGAGAGCGGTCAGGCCCTGGCCCAGGCTGCCCAGGGCATCTGTGGGTGCCCCATCCCCGGGGGTGCTCAAGGCCAGGCTGGGTGGGCCCTGGGCAGCCTGACCTGGGGGCGGCAGCCAGCCCCTGGCACGGGCTGGGGCTGTGGGGGCTGTAAGGTCCCTTCCAACCCAAACCAGTCCATGACTCTGTGATTCTGTCTCCTCAGACCTACTTCACCCTTGAGGGCCCCATAGTTCTTCCAGTCTGGGGACCAGAGGAACCGTGTGCTGCACTTCATGTGCTTTGTAAAGGAATTGAACTTACAGAAAACAGCGAAACCAGCCAAAAAGGAAGCTATATATTTGGCAGAAGAAAATCAGTGCACACGAACATGAGCATCTTCGCACAAAGCCACTTACAGAGGCGCTCCTTACAGGTAATCCCTCCAGGCAGAGAGAGACTGCCATTGCTCTGACAGATATTCAGGCAGCTGTTGCCTGAATACAGTGCATTTTTGAGCTATCTATCAAGGGATGGACATTTGTAATGTTGTATCTGTATTTATTTATTTTTTTGTTTACAGTTTATTTCGATACCAATTTTTCAGCAACTGGAGGTAATTGAGACTGCAAACAAAATCTCTCTATCCACCGATCTGCCAAATCAAATTTTCTTCTCCTGTAAGAATAGTGTTTTTCCTGAGCTTCAGAGAGGAAAAGAATTATGCAGAATGACTGGCAAAGAAAAGGGATTAGTTTGTATAATGTCCATGGCAGCCATCTCGCCCTTGATCTTTCTGTAGTAGTTCGTTCTCGAAGATGGGAGCGATTATTATTATAATTTAGAACAGAGCTTGTTCTTCTTCCTTCTACTGCGCCTGCTTGCTGTTCTCCAAATTAACACGCATTTTAATAAAAACTAAATATCCCAATCACAGCTGGCACTTGGAGAACGCTGTCCGGGATACAGATGCACCACCTCCGGATCTGCCTCGTCGCTGTGGCTGGCACCAGCAGATGCTGCAGAAACCAGACGTGACGGCAGCGAGGCACCTGGCTCTTCCTCTCCCGTCTGCACTGAGGCTTTCAGGGCTCTCAAGTCTTGCTGACAAGTTTTTACCAAACCCAAGCGTTCTGAGATGAACTACGCCATGTGCTTGTTCTTCGGAAGTTGCTCGAACAGTTCTGGAGGTGCAGCTGGCTGGGCGGCCCGTTCCCCACCAGACCAACGCACGCAGCCCTGGCTGTGCCAGCACCGTGCTCCCGCCGAAGCGTGAGAGCAGCCCTGCAGCAATGGAAGCCACAGCAGCGTGGTGCTCACCGTGGGGACGGGATTTCACCCCGCAGGTCTCGCAGGGAGCCCACAAAGTCCTTCACTTAAACAACTGTTAATTCAGCTGAGGTGCTCGTTGTCAAAAGGTTGCTTGTATTTTTCTCTTAGGTATGCAAAAATGAGCACTGGCGAATGAAGATGAAAGGAAAATGCTGCTGGCTCCTTCCCTGGAGATCGTATTTCTTACTTGTTGCATAACTGCTTATTTTAGCATCAATCAGCTGAGCCTTTGTTGTGTAGACAATTCTGTCCTTTTAGAGGATCTGTGCAGTATTATTTCTTCCCAAATGCTTTTTTTTTTTTGTTTTTATTATTAGATTTATTTCTTCTCTCAGCAAACGCCAACTGACAACGCCCTGTCAGAGCCCTTCATACCGGTTACATGCGCGGCATACTGCACAAACTGGGTTTCGCAGCCACAATATTCGTGACCTCTCGGTAGCAGAACTGTCGGTCAGGTGTTATCTGTGTATGTTACATTATGTGCTACATACATGTTTGTATACAAACATTGCATGAACGTGCATATATGTAGCCAAAAATCTGTTAAGTGATCAAGGACTGAAAAACCAGACATGTCAGAATTCTTGTTGCCAGTGCAGCTTCATCGAAGCCCGTTTGTTGAAGCAGGGAACGCCCTGAACTGCAGGCTCAGGTGCAGGTTTCCTTCCGTGCCACTGGCTCGTGCAGTGTGTGGGGTGGGCAGCAACGGGCTCAGCACTGCCGGCGTGTCCCTATTGTTCCACATATGCTCCTAGGCCTTAGCTCAGCACATTATTCACATATCTGACCACTTCTGGATTTCACAGCAACAGAAAATGCAGTTGCAGCATCTCGGTGGGCAGCTTTCAAGCCAGAATGAGGTGCTCACCCTCTCTGGCTTGCACTGAGGCTGTGTCCAGGGGCACTCAGACCTGCTGTGCACAACCAGCCCACACCGAGAACTGATCTGCAGCTCTGTGCTGTGACATTTGGGGACCTCCCTTAGTGGTTTTGTCCAGAAATCCGGCAGAAATGGTGAACAGGAGGGTTGTGAGGCTGTGGTGCTGCACAGGACCAACACGGGGAAGCTGGCAGGTTCCCCTGCAGACAGAATTATTAATTTTACTTAGTTTTTTTTTTTCTTTGGTTCTTCCCACTACACTGTGCTTCAGCACCCCCATTCCCCCCTCCCCAAACGCCCGTTAGGACGGTGGCTCAGGATGACACGTGGATGGGTGAAGGTCAGCCGGACTAAATCAGGGCACTCCGCCTGAGCAGCACGGTGTCTGCTTTCCCAGAGCTCTGAACACACTCCAGCACTTCATACGTGCAAGCGCAGCACCCACGGCTTCCAGCTGCACCGAGATGGACGTCAGCAGCTCAGGCTGAAGGTTTCAAGCTACGCAACCCTCGGTGCCTCAAAGTTAGCTTTAATGACTTTGTTAGCACTGCAGAGACGGCCTGTGGCAAAGGCAAGGAGAACCCTGTTCTTCGGGACAGCGACGGCCTGCCATGCAGTCAGGCTGTGCCCTGCAGCTCTTGCTTTGCTCCGTGGGCAGCTTTTGGCTCTGCAGGTAAGATGGGATCCGGTGGCAGTAGGATTCCTACTGACTTACCTACAGAGCAGGTCCAGCACATGCAGGTGTATGGAAAAGATGCTGATGATAAAATTAAGAACTGCATTAGAATTAAGAGCAAAAAAACCAGCCTCTACAAATTAGCACAGAAGATCTCAGTTTGGACATTTCCAGCATTCTGGCAGTGTAGCACAGTGACCTCACCCTCCCCCTTAAGGCAGCAGCGGGGTGCACGGGGTGGTGGGAGGCTGCTGAGGGTCCCACCGCTCCCGTGTCACCAGGAAAGGCCTTTTTTAACCAGCAGCTGACGGTTCCCATTCTTCTCTGGGGCTGCTTCCTGGCGAAGAGGCTCCCCAGAGGAGATGACAACATCTTATTTCCAAATCAGAAACGAGCAGAGTGCTGCTCCAGCCATGGGAGACTGTGAAATCTCCCTTGCTCCCCGCGTCTCCTCCTCCTGCGCCGTGCCTCTTGGCCATCCCCAGCGCCCTCAGGCCCATCTGCTGCCCGCTGCCTTCCAGGCTCCCCCAGACCTCGTGCTCCCCCTTTTTGCCATTTGCTCCATTCCTCTCTGCCTCCCAAACCGGCAACAGGGGCTGGCTGGGGTGGCTGCAGGGCATGGGCTCGGGGCACCCAGTGGGTGCCTGGGGCTGCAGGTGTCCCCAGAGCAGCCAGGACCAGGTGTGTTTGTACCATGCACTGGGAGCTGCTCTTCTTGAGAGACCACTGACGCAACTGATTTGGGTGGGTTTATCTAAAAGACCATAAAAGGCTGCCTCGTGGTGAATTCCAGGGCTGTATTTCCAGAGTTACGGCTCTTAAAAAATGGTAATTTAATTCAGCAAGCCCAGCTGTGACTGGAGCAATGCTCTTCTCTTCTGTCTTCATCCTTGGAGCTTGGCACTTAAGGCACTTAAAATGTTCAGCACAGGCTCCTGAGATAGAAAGCTGCAGCCTAATTCATTGAAGTTTGTCAGAGCAGGGATGCCCTGCGTGGTGATCCCGGCTGTGTTCCCACTGGTTTTACCAGCCGGGGCTCACGGTTTTAGAGCTCACCAGCTAATTCAAGAGGTGCTAATGGATAGTGACTGAGAGACGATGGCTGAACTGGATTTTAACCTCCTGGTAGAGAACAGGGCGAGACAACTTCTGCAATCCGTGCGACCGCCGGGCCTCCAGCAGTTCGGAAGGCATGCGTTGCACGGACCGCTCCATCCCCTGCTCACGCTTTTCACCGCAGAAAGCCTTCCCCCCGCGCTGCTGCTCCTCCCAGCCCCGCGGAACCCCCCGCAGCCCCCGGCAGCGCTNAGACGATGGCTGAACTGGATTTTAACCTCCTGGTAGAGAACAGGGCGAGACAACTTCTGCAATCCGTGCGACCGCCGGGCCTCCAGCAGTTCGGAAGGCATGCGTTGCACGGACCGCTCCATCCCCTGCTCACGCTTTTCACCGCAGAAAGCCTTCCCCCCGCGCTGCTGCTCCTCCCAGCCCCGCGGAACCCCCCGCAGCCCCCGGCAGCGCTCACCGCGCGGCTCCGCTCCCCTCCGCGGCCGCCCGGCAACTTC
>VXAV01005674.1:9895-30445 GCA_013399715.1 Alectura lathami | reverse complement strand
CCGCCCGCCCCCGCCCCGCCGCATCCCGGCCCCGCCGCATGCCGGCTCCGGCCGCCGCTCCCCACCTGCCGCCATAGGGGGGGTGGTGGTGGGGGGGAACCCGATGATCTTCGTACCTGTAAATCCCGAGCGTTTGGAGCGGGAAGGGGCTGAAGGCATTGGGAGGGAAAATTCCCGACTCCTTCCCGCAGCACCCTCGGTGTTTACTTAGGGGTTTGAGTCTGGACCGCTGGGACGCTTGGAAGAGGGGATTTTGCTTGGGAAAAATTAATGAGCTCAGGCTTCTTCTCGGGGGTGAGCAGCCTGGCTCTTAGGAACGGGGTTTGACCTTTAAGCGTTTATTGGCTACCGAGGTTAAAATAAGCTTGAGATAGAAGTAAAAATAGCACGCAGAAAGGTTAAATCAAAGGTTACGTTTGTTTTTCCTAGGAAAATTGAGGCTGATCTCTAAAAATGAAGGCTTGGAGCAAAGATCTGGAAGGATATGTGCTAGATTTCTAGGCAGGGGGAATTGAATTCATGTGGAGCATTGGTGGCTGCTGGTGGTGGCTGGCATCAAGTTCTGAAAGTCGTGGGCAGGTGGTCCTCGCGCTGGGGCGTGCGGTAGGGCCGGTCCGGGGGTGTTCCCTGCCGAGCCCCGAGCTCCTGTTGAGCTTGGTGCCGGCACGGATGCTCGGAGAGGAGCGGGATGGGGCAGCGCTCCTCAGGGATGGCCCTAGGTGCCCGCCGTAACCTCTGTGATTACCTGTGCTGTGTTGGGGCTTGCTGAAGGAAAAACGGGTAATTACAGGGTAACAAGTCAGAAAAGGAAAAGAAAGTTAGAAATGTGAGTAATAAAGTAAAAAAAAAAAAAAAAAAAGTGAAAAAAGGGAAAAAAAAAAAAAAAAAAAAAAAAAAAAAAAAAATCCCCTGCTAGATTTGGAAAAAGGCAAAGCACAGGAAGTAAACGAGGGCTTGTTTTGTTTTAAATTTAAATGAGATTAAATTGTGCCCCCGGGAAGCAAGACAGCCAGCGCAGCCGGAGCGAGGGGCGGCTCCCGCCCCACCTGGGCACCGCGTGGCTGCCCGCACCCCGCCGTGCCCCCCAGCTCGTGGCTTTCGGGGTTTGCGGTCCGCAGGGTTGGCAGGAGGGTTAAGGAGGCAGCAGGGCTGCTTCCCCCGCCTGAGACACGGGGGTATGCGCCAAGACGTGCTGCCGCTCTGTCGGCACGCTGGAGAGCATCCTGGCGTTGGAAAGTTTGCTGTGCTGTTGTGGAAGTGGGGCTGCTGCTCGCAGAGCCTCCCGCAGCTCCCAGATCGCTGGTGGGGAAAGGTAGCGCTGCGGGAGCAGCCCTGTTGCAGTGTAGGGCTGGGAGCTGCCCGCTGCCCTCCTTTCGTGTTAAGCTTTCTAATAACTCGCTGGCTTTCCTAGACAGAGCCAGTAAATGGTTAACGCGGGGGGGGCAGCGTCAAGAGCTGCACCACGGCCCCGTGTCACCCACCCAGCATCGTGCCCTGCGCTGGGATGCGCTGGGATGCGCTGGGATGCGCTGGGACGCGGCGGTCCGGGGCTGGACAGGGTGCGTGTGCCGCTGGGGGCACTATTTTCTGTTTGTGTTCCGATTTCTGTGCCGGAGGAACAAACAGGGAAGTGGTTTTCTGCAGTCTCATTGCAGCTCACAAACACAGCACAGGGCTCAGCCGCTGTTGCTCAACTGTCACCGGCGCATCCCTGAGCGCGCAGACGGGCGCTGCAAGGGGCCGGTGGCCAAATCCTTGCTGGACTGCAACTTCTGCAGGTTTCTGGGCCATGTTCCCTGTAGAAGCAGCAAGCACAAGCATGTGTGAATTTTCCTCGCCCGCGGTTCAGAATTGCTCACCCGGTGACCCAGAGGGCCGCCGCACGCGGTGCTGCTCGCGGTGCCACCAGGAATTCCCAAACCCACGTGGGCTTGCGGGTTCCCCTAGCGCTGGGGCTGTGAAGGGGCTGGCAGAGGGCGAGGAGCTGTCCTGAACCCTTTATTTGCTGCCTCATGGCTGGATGGGGACATGGGGACCTGCCCCGTGCAGCAGGCAGCGCCCGCTGGGACAGGAGCTCGGGATTTGGGCAGGTGCTTCTGTGTCTGCCTTCACTTCTCCTCCACTTCTTTGCACGGGCTGGACAGAGCTGCGTCTCCAAGAGCTCACCTGCATCCCATGACGGTGAGGGGGATGTATAACATTTGGATGTCCTCCAGGAGTGGGGCAGGGATGCTCCCAAGGCAGCGACACCGAGCAGAGCCAGCCCTGCCTCCCTCCCACCTCCCATCCCGAGGTTAATTTGCCCATGGTCCCGGTGTTTTACATTTGTTTAGGCTGATGGCGGGCCATCATGTTCCTCGGTTTAGCATTTATTTGCCGTTTTCAGCTAGAACATGTGTTAGTTTGCAGTCGGTTCCATTTTCCGGGCTTCCAGGCATTAGCGCAGGGCTACAGTCGGAGTTGCAGACACTTCAGGGGGATGTTCATTTGTTTATAAAAGAAACCCACATCTGTTTCTATTTGAATTTTTTTTTTTTTTTTTAAAGCAAGCATACATAGAAACCTTTCTCTTGGTTTCTGGCTCTGTAAAAGCTAGATTTTGGGCCAAGTTTGACCTAACAGCGACCTTTTCAAAGTATTACAAATTTTTTTGGTATTTGTTTATGACTTTAATAGTGATGCCATGTGGGGAATGGGTCAGATAAAGGTGAAATTAGCTTCTAATGTAAACAGAGGATTCATTTTGGAGCGTACACTGTATTTTGTGGAGACTGAAGGGCTCGGTAATACACCGGCTGGGCTAGAGGCCGGCCCGCAGGGGGAGGAGGCAGAGCGAGCTCCGGGGCTGTGAGGGCTGGGATGCAGGCAGCAGGGGTGCAGGGATGTGGGTGGAAGGGATGCAGGTGGCAGGGAAGCAGGGGTGGAGGGATGCCAGCAGGGTGCCCAGCCGCCATCAGACTTCATAGCCCTGTGCTCCAGATGGGGAAATTGCCCAATTACCCTTCTTCTACAGTAAATTCCTCTGCTAAGTACCGTGCAGTTTACTACTGTTTGGCGGGCTCACGGAGATGAGTCCTTCAGGAAACAGCATCTCTCAGCACTGCCGGGAAGTTAACCGTTTTCTGGAAAGTCTAGTAGAGCCCTGTGATTTTGGCCACAGATTTTCCTTCCTGCAGGCAGTTGCTTGCCATCCCCTGCCCGGGCTGCGGCTGCCTTTCAGTGCTGCTGTGTCCAGAGATGCCCATCCTTTGCGCAGGCCAGGATTCCATTCAGAGCAATTGAAACACACCTTGCTTCAGAAGATGCTCTTTTGGTTCCTGTGAAACTAGGGCAAAATAATTTACTGAAGCAGAGCCACCATTTACCTGCAATGTGAACCACTTCTGCATGTGAATACAAATTCATCCTGCTCCTCAGGGATCATGTACGAGTTTGTTGGAACAGGGCAGGAGCACGATGCAGGGACCAAGTTCATTTATAGGGCTGATCCTTTCAGTCATCCCACAAATACCTCGGAGCCAAAAGCAGCCCCGGCACCCTGACACCTGGGCACTAAGGATGCTCCCTCTTCTCTCCCGAGGAAGGACAGTGCTGCCAGCGGTGCTGTTTTGCTATGAAGCCAAAGATGGGAAAGCTGGGGTTGTCTCTGGGTCTCAGTAGCATTCCTTTGCTCCGGCTCAGGTGTTTCTTTTCCCCATTGGCTCTGGCTTATGGGACCTCTGTGACTAGCAGCTCTACCAGTCAGTGAACACACAGCTCCATCACTGTGCTGCAGGAGCCACCTCAGACCAGTAGGAACCAGGCTGAAACGTGCAGGTAGAATTTCCACTGAAGGCAAGTGAACTGCAGTTAAATCTGTCTTCAATATCATTTTCCCCAAGCAAAATCCAGCGGCTACTTGGAACAAGGCTGGTTTAATAACATCAGATTTCCCCTGGAATCACTGGAGGGAAGTACTGGTATTGCCGTGTTCTCAAGGAACATTCTTAATCACGTTTTGACAGGGCAGTGCCTTACAACAACGCCACCAGTTAAAGAGATTATGACACTTCGTAGTATTATCCCTTCTAATGGTGTGACAAAACGTAGCACAAACATTGTCAAGCACAGGCACGGGCAGGGCGTTCTGTGGTCGGTAGCTGGGAACTTCACCCAAGTGGAACCTCTCCCCGTGTTCAGGGCAATGGCACGCGCTGGCTGCTGTGCTGCTAGTTCCTGCTGCTGCTGAACTTCATGGAACATGACCGGCATTTTATCATTCCCTCTTAGCGTCTGGGGAAGCAGGAGTGTGTAGGAGCCTTAGCTTCTTGCAGAATGTCTCAGAAGGCACCAGAAGGGTTTCTGTGGGGTTGGTGCTGGGTCCTGCAGGTGATGTTAGCGCTCAGCCCGTTGTTCAGCAGTTTGGGCC
Organism: Alectura lathami; assembly: GCA_013399715.1. Classification (NCBI taxonomy): domain Eukaryota; kingdom Metazoa; phylum Chordata; class Aves; order Galliformes; family Megapodiidae; genus Alectura; species Alectura lathami. The sequence continues at coordinate 26,037 of VXAV01005674.1, read as the reverse complement.
AGGCATAGTGCTCCATCAGAGCCCTCAAAGCCCTTGCCTGGAGGTGGGGCCATGCTGATTGCCACCTGCCAAACCCTGGTAAACTGAGGTCTTCAAAAGTGAAAACCTCTTTTTTGTCTCTCCTTTTTTTTTTTTTTTTTCTGCACCTGCTAGCACAGGTGCTTCCCCTTCAGTTCTGCCTGCTCGATTCCCGAGGGGGAAGCTGAGCAGAGCCTGCTGATCTCAAGAGCTCCTCTCTTGTTCAAAGCCACAAAGCAGCCCTCCTCCTGCCCTCCCCCTCGGCGCCCTGTGCCCATCACCGTGGCTCTGTCTCCAGGAGGACGGTGAAGTCCCAGCAGCAGCTGGGACTTGCCCTGCAGTGGTGGAGGAGGTCTGGGCTTCTGGAAGCGCGCTTCAGGCTCGGCTAGCCTGCTTCTGTGCAGCTACACCAGAAGTCTTAAAAGAAGCAGATACAGCCCAAGTGGGGAGATGACTCAGAGGGTAAAATCCCGGCCTCATTGCGCACAGGGGTCCTCTTGAATTCAGTGCTGCGTGGACTTCCCCCTGCAGACGTACAAAGAGTGCACACAGTTTCCATTCTTGTAGCTGTGTGCTTCTCACAGCTGCAGCCCGGTAGTGCTGTCCCTGGCCCCGCAGCCTCGTGGGGCATCCGTGGGCATCCTGCTGCGCCGAGCCTCGGGCTGTGCATCCCGCAGATGGCCACGCAAAGCTGAACGGTCAGCGCGTGCTCCCCGTGCTGCCTAGGAGCGGGGAAAGCTGGTAGAGGAGCGCACCTAAATTTTAATCAAAAAACCCAGTGGGGATTTTTTTGCTTCCTGCTCTACGCCCCGGGTGCGCTGTCGGGAGGGCTGGGATGGGGACGTGCGGCAGGCGGAGGCGGCAGCGGCTGGGTGCTGAGCTGAGTTCTGGGCGTGAGGGTAACGTGCTGCTTCTTTTTGTTACAGATGGAAGAAAAACGACGGAAGTACTCGATCAGCAGTGATAACTCAGACACCACTGACAGTAAGACCCTTAATTCGAGGCTTCCAGCGAGATAACTAAGTGATTCACCTCCAGCAGGGAAAGCGTTGGAATAATTACTCTGTGAAGAGCTGGGGAAGCTGCATTTGGTGGGAATTTGCCTCACAATGAATCGTGCACGGGGTTGGGTTTGTCAGAAGCGCAGCGCTGATGTACAACAAGCTGATAGCAATTTGGATGGCTGGCTGGGGGCTCCTCGCGCTGGTGGAAGTGCCTCCCTCGAGCGAGGAGTTTGGGTGAGGAGGGCTGCGAGCGCTGCTGCGAGCGCATCTGCAAACGGAGCAGCAGCCCTTTGTGCAGGTTGTCCTTGGTGCGTGCTGCGTCCCCAGATCCGTCAGCTCCTGGCTGAGCTGCGATAGGGGATGGGGGAGCTTTTGCTGGGGTCGGGGTGAAACCAGAGCTGCCTGCTTGCCTTCTGAGGAGTGATGTGGGAAAAGGGAAGGGGCTCAAGCCAGCAAAGCTTGCAAGCCCACGCTTGCTTTTAAACACATACCTCACTTCATCCTCATTCGGTAGAGTGCGGGAGCATGTGCTCAACAATAAACATGTGCAAATGTGTTGGATTTGAGCTATAAATAGAGCGCTTTCCTCTCCCACTTACTGCGGGGTTTCACCCGCTGCAGGAGCACACGGTGCCTCGCTGTGCAGTGCCCTCCAGACGCTGGTGTCATCCCTTGTCTGGGTGCGGCAGTTCCCCGCAAATTGCTCTTGGTTCCTTGTGAGTGCCGCAGTGATTTCATCTGGGCCGTGCTGGGAATTTGCTCTCCACGATTCACGGGACCTGGCTGCAGGAGTAGCTGAGAACGGAAGGGACGCTCCAGTCCTGGGCCTGCTCCTAGCGGGCTGAGGAGGAGATCGCAGGGTTACGGGTGGGATCTGACGGGGGTTGGCGGCCCTTCCCCCAGCTGGCCGTGCAGGACAGGAGCTGCGGGTGCACCGTCGCAGCACAAAACCTCCGTCACAGGGTTTGTTTTGGAGCCGTGCTCCCAGCTCCTAATCCCCAGCTAGGCAGCAGCTTACGGAACCGCGCTGTGGGTGGCTGCTTGAGGCGATGGTGGCATTGAACAGCGTGCCCCTGTCTCTGCTGGACTTTGGCATTCATGCTGCAGGTGACAGCAAAGCTGTTGACAAATGCCCTCCTGCGGGATGGCTGTAAACAAAAGGAAGACCTGACTGCTGTGCTGCTGCCAGGGAAGGGCGGTGGCAGTGGCCCGCGTGCTTGCCGTGCCACGTGGCATTGGTTTGGCGTTTGCTCGTAGGCACGGAGTCGTTTCCTCCTGTTCAGCCCTCCAAGGGCAGAAGCAGCGTTCAGTATGCCTGTCGGCAGCCGGCTGGTGTACCCCCAGAAATGTCTTTACTGGTCTGGAGGGGTCCTGTTGCACAAAAGGTGCAGCCAGTAGTTTTTTTTTGTTTATTGCCGCCAGGTACAAACAGCTTTTTTTCTTTTTGCTGGTAGTAGTAGTGATAGTAACACATGAGTTGGAAATAAGGATTAGTAACAGTGCTCCCATTGCATTTCAGGCTTCAGCAGCCGTTGCCTCGTGGAGGTGGTAGCGACAGTGCTAATACTGCGCGGGGCAGGATAATGAGAGTCCATTCATAATAATCCCAGAGTAAAGTAATCCCAAAGCAAATACTCTCTTACTACCGACACGTGCACTGTTGTGTGGTTTCCATGAAGTGCAGAGGGGGCTGCTGAGCTGCACACAGGCGTGGTCCTGGCATCAGGGGGGAAGTTTTACCCTTCTGGTCAATATTTTTTACTATGAGGTCTGAAGTCCTCAGGCAGTTCAGATGCTTCACATTGTGCATCCGTGTTGGAAAATCTTAGTCTCACCTCCCTGATTTGTGATTCCAGTAGATTCCTGATTTCAGTGTTAAGCCCTGGCTCATTCCCATTCATTCTTAGGACTTTGGCAGCTTGTCAGCCCTTGACAACAGTTTTCTTAATTTTTAGAGGGCTCTGTTTCCTCATCTGTAGCAGCAGGAAAGCAATGTTAATCTGTTTTGATGGAGTACCCTGAGATGTGCACAAAAGTACTGCCACGTCCAGGTTCATCACCCCTTAGCATTGACCCAAGGTGTTGGCTGAGGCTGTAGGAGCAGCAGTCACACAGACATGGACAGAACTTGGTCTCTCCTTCAGGTAACATCTCTTCTGCCTCCTTGCAGGTCACACCACGTCCGCGTCCAGATGCTCCAAAATCCCGAATACCAAATCCAGCTGGTCCCGGCAGAAGGAGAAGAAGCCCTCTGAGGTACGCCAGTGCTTTGGCCAAGTGAGAGCTCTTTCCCAGGACCCCGGCTCCTGGTCCTGGCTGTTCTGTTGCTGCAGATGGGGTTGGGAGAGGCTGGGAGGTCCTGCAGTGTCGGGGTGGCCACGTGCTGCTGTCCCACGTTTGGTGCCCGCCTGGTACCCTTCGGACTGTGCCCTTGTCCCCCCATATGGCTGTCAGCTCTGTTTCCGATAGACAGGGCAGCTACACCAGGCGTGAGCTGCTCTGTTTAGCGGTGGTCATTTACGTTTCCAGAGCAGCGTGAGCAAAGCCAGAGTGACGTTGCTCACACGTTGTCATCCGGACCAGCGTCCAAACAGAGCTAAGTTTAGCCAGAGGTGAAGCTGGCAGGGCTGCTGCCTTCTTGCAGGCTCCTTGATGCAGGCTGTAAATCCCTGCTCGAGCCGCCACGCTGCGCATCTCCTGGGACTGTGGCCCGGTGAGCACAGACCTCGGTAACATCCCGTTTGCATCGAGCTGAGCAGAGATTTTGAGGTTTTCCTGTGGTCACTGCCTGAGTTATAGCTGCACTTAGTCCTTATTGCTGTGACAGATTTACACTGAAGGATCTCACATAGTTGGCAGTGGGCAGAGACGTAAAAGGTGCAGGTTGCTTGTGCCTTGAGTAAAGAGGGGCTGAGAGGCTGCTGTTGCCAGCTGAGGTAATTGGAAACACTCCAGACAACAAAGAGCCCAGATACAGATGTCACTGCCTGCTGACAGGGCGGTGGGGAAGTTGCGTGCGTGCCAGGGCTAGCAGTGTGATTTTTTTAGTTATCGATGTGTCTCTTGAAATGAGGGTTAGGGGTATTCTGGGAGCCGAGCCCCCGTTTGGAGGTGTTTGGGGCATCTCCTCTTTGTGGATCACCACTGCCACCCCCATGCAGTGTCGATCCCCCCGCGTGCCTGACATCCATAAGGACGTGGGGCACGCTGAGTGCGCGCCCTTGGGACACCACGGGGCTGTGGCTGGGGCACTTGGGGACATCAAGGCCTGTGAAGACCAGGCCCAGGCTCATGCTTCTGGCTCTGCGCTGCCCGGAGCATGCCTCTCGGTGACACCAAGCTCTGGAGCAAGCAAAGTGGAGCAAAGCTTGGTGCTGCACCACTTAGCAACTGTGCTGGGTTCGTGTAACAGCTGGGGCAGAGCGAGCCGCGGTGGCATATCGGAACTGGAGCTGCGGGGGACTGGGGGAGGCAGCGTGCAATGCCTCAAGCTGGAGTTTGGCCAGGACACTCAAGCTGACCAACCGTCTACAAAAGCGCGGTGGGATCCTGAGCTGATGTGAGCGGTCCGGATCTCGGCTTTGCTCCCGGATCCTGCGTCTCCCCTGCAGCTGCTGGGTCCGGCGCTGGTCGGGTTCAGCTCTGGAGAAAAGCCAGAGGCCAGCTTGGAGAGCTGAGGGTTTGGCCGGGCATCGCCTGCCCGGCACAGCGGTCCTAGAGCACGTGGCAATGCCTTGGAGGTCTGCCCGATGAGCGCTGGTTTGTGGATTTCCCCTACAAGAACATCTTCCAAACCTTCCACAGCTGCTCCAGCTTCTGCTGTGACCCCGAGCACACTGGTCCTGGCGCTGGACCTGCAGCCACGCCTGGCTCCGTCCGTGGGGAGGTGCTGCAGGGCCTCGTGCAGGAGGATTTTGGGCACAGAGCAGGGTGGGCATTGTGTCCTGGAATGGCAAATGTGGAGAAGAGCAAAACCCTGAACACACCGCTGTCAAGCCTGCTTCACATGAAATACCCAAGAACCTTTTTCTTTATTACCACACTGCGGATGGAAAGCACAAGACGGTAACACGGAAAGCGCGATGGACTGACTGCTGCACATCAAACGCTGCCAGACAGCCTGCCCCAGACATCTGGGGGTGGCGCAGCCCTTTCAGACACCAACCCAGACTCTGAGTCTGCACGTGGCTCGGAGGTTGCAAGGAGCTGGGCAGTACTCTGCACGCTGCCAGCTCGCCAGGTGCAGGTGGCCCGGGAGCACCTTGGGGTGCACGGGGCAGCGATGCTGGGGGAGAGGCTGGGGACCGCCTCCAGCCTCTGCTGTCCCTCCCAGAGTCGTGTCCCCTTTTCGCTGCAAGGGGGCTGGAGGCTGAGCTGCCATCTGCATTCCCCTGACAACGTGGGCAGGAGATAAAAATTCAGAAGCATTAGTGTTACACAGTTATTAGCCGGGTCAGGGGGTGATGTTTGTTATGAAAGACTCTGTGAGAAGGGATTAACCGTACACATTAAAAACCACCTGATACACGGCATCTGGAAAAACAAGCTTCTTAACATGGAAAAGCACTGAGCTGTTTGTAAACATCCGCGATGGGGGCCATTGCCAGGGAGGGCGATTATATTTATCTGCGGTGTCACAGGGCTCTGCCTGGGCTCTCTCCTGACGTGTCCCAGGCGCCAGGCTCTGTGAAACCCTGCAGAGGCGACAGCCGTGGGGCTGCCAGCCGGGGAGGTGTCGGAGCAGAGCCCTTGCCTGCAGGCTGAGGATGGACGCGAGCAGCTCCTCGCATCTGCAGGGCCCGACCGAGCAGCTCTTCAGGAGCGGGCTGCTGCTGGTGGAGCAGGATGCAGGATGCTGTTGGCGGCAGCGGCGTGCAGGATGTGCGCTCAGCTCCTCCCGGTCCTTGATGCTGAGTCTGCAGCAGGGATGTGTTGTGCCTGAAGTATGGATTTTTGCTTCTTTTGCTGTCGTGTTAGCGCAATCCTGCCGCCGGCTGTAGGGCTGCGGGGATGTGAGTGCAAGCCTTGCTGGGTTGGATGGCAGTTATCAAGCCCTCTGTCCTGTTTCTGACAGGGAACAGTTGTCAGTGTCTAAGGAGAGGATATAAGAACAAGGCAAGTGTGTAATGATGCTCGCCGGTTACATCCTGCAGCTCCCAGCCATCAGCGGCCTGGGGACTCTCTTGGATGCTACATCTGAGTCACTGCGTCAGCCAGGATGTTAGTCATTAGCTTCTGAACTATTTGGTATCCAAAACGCCGCCCTGCCACGAGCCTCGCGGCCGCAGCGTTGTACGGGGGAAGGAGTACCTGCTGCTGTGTCCCCCTCCTGCCTGGCAGCGCTGCAGTCCTGCCACGTCCCAGCCCTCCTCGTGCAGCTGCTGCTCGTCTCGCCCAACATCTGCACTGCCCCTCTCGTGCAGTCCCACCCTATTTAAGATTACAGACCACAGCTGCATGCTGTCTTCAAGATGAGGGGGAAGTGATGAATTTATACAGTTTACATTATTTTCTGCTTTCCTCCCTTAGATATTGCTTCCGTGTTGTGAAAGATGCCTTTTTCTGTCTCTTTACAAGCACCTAACCCTTTTAAAACATCCTCATTTTTATATTGTTTCCTGCTAGAAAGCAATTATTATTGCACTAGTTCTTCCTGTGTTGATTTTTTTTTCACTGCACTAGGTATGTACCGCTACAGGGCAATGTGAATTTGGTTCCTGCGCTCTCCGTGCTTTAAGAAAGGCTTTTATAAGAGGCCATATGGCCAGGCAAGGCTGGACATACTTTTACTGTGCTGGATTAAGAGAAAATGCATCTCTGCCGAAAGGTTTGGCTGCAGTGCCTTTGTCAGTTTTCCCAAGCCAGTGTGGTTGTAGCAGATTAATGCCATTGTCTTCTGAACGCTGAGAAGGGCAGGACAAAAATGCTCCTGGTTCCTATTTTAAATTCTGTTGTTCATTGAATCTTTAACATTCAGCATTTCAAGAGGAAACAAGAATAGATTAAGAGATAGCAGACTGGCTCCCAAATGAGCATGAGAGTATTTTTCTCCCCACAGGCAGATAGTATCACTGCTTACAAACACGCACCAGGCACTGCCGCGTTTCTTAGCCCTGCTACTGAGTATTGCTGCTCAGCTCGCTTTGGAACGGGCTGGAAAAATGTGTCAGAATGCCTGGGAAGTGAGGCTTGGGAGGGTTGGAAGGGAGCTGGGTGGGCAGCCAAGGGCTGGACCCACATAGGTGCCAGCTCCAGCTGATACGAAGACAGTTTGTCCAAGCAAAAGATATTCCCAGGGCTCCCATTGTTCTCATTGTTTTCTCTTTCTCTAAAAATCCTTGTGACTCATGAGCTACAACAAACAATTTTATGCTCGAAAGAATGAAGGGCTAATAGTGCTGGCTGGAAGGGAGGAGAGAGCCCTGCGAGGGAGAGACCTGCGGAGCTGTCCCTGGAGAAGAGGATGGTGCTGGGAGGGGAGAAGGGCATTGAACGAAAACCTAAAGAAAACCTGGCTTGTCTGGGTTTCCAAAACCACTGCCGCACCCCTCACGCTGTGAACCGTCGCTGCAGGAGGAACGGTGCCCGTGGCTCACGGCGGTGCTCGGGCAGCCTGCGGGCTGCGCTCGCTGCGGGGATGCTGCTGGGGCTCCCAGCGCTGCTGCGGGTGCAGGGGCAGCGGGGAGGGCTGCGAATCGTTCCCTGCCTGGAAGGGAGGAGATGCAGCCCTGCGGCTTCAGGTGCAGGCTGTGGCCGTTGGGTTCCCACCTCTCCTGCCTGCCCTCTCCCCAGCGAGGACGTTGTGCTTTTCCACGTGTGCTCAATAGTGAGCAATGGGCTTCATTTCTCTTATGTTTTATCACAGTGCTCTGCAGCCTGGAGCGCTTTGGAGAGGTTTGGTTTTGGGGATGCAGACATTGGTGTGCACCAACAGGACCGGTGCAAGGGCTGCCGCCACCTGGTGCAGTCCCTGGGCTCACTGCAGTTCTCAGAGCTAATTAAAAGTAGTGCTAGACAAGTGTTTCTTTAGTTTAGATTTAAAGACCAAAACAGATTCATCTTCTTGGCTCTCGCCCAGAAGCTGATTTCATACGAGTAGAGAGCAGTTCCTAAAGGATCTGAATTCGATGTTTTCGGGTCGGTATTTGGGGCTGACTGGATAACTGGCAGCCTGAGCCCCGCGGTGCAGTCGCTTTAGAAGCACAGCCCTTGTGTGGAGCAGGAGCTGAGCAGTGGCGAGCTCGGCACGCCGCTTTAGCGAGGGGCTTTGTAAGTGGGTGAAAGCCATGAAATCGATCCAGGGATGTCCCAGAGAGGTGGTGAGGAGGCACGGAGATGGGGCCAGCGGGCAGAGGAGATGTGAAGTGCAGAACCAGAGGAAGATGCTTCTGCAGTAACTGAACAACGGGGCAGCCACGTGGCGAGCCGAGCCCCCCGCAGCATCCGTGGGGCACAGAGGGGATGTTTGGGGACACCAGTTTGTTATGGGGGAGCCTGGGGTGGGGGGGTGTGGTGAGAGCCCATGGTGCGGCTGCTGGGGCTGCACACAGGAGAGCCCCTTGGCAGCACTGGGATGGCAGCACGGTGTTCCCCAGCATGGCAGCATGCCCATTGCCCCGTGCGGTCCTGACAGGTTGGGGTGCGGTACCGCTGGGTCATGGCTGCTGGCAGGCGGAGGCCGGGTCCCCCACGGGGTTCGACAGCAGTGCGCGAGGTGCTGGGGCTCAGGGAGGATGGGAATCCAGCCCCTGGCCTTTGGGTCGCTGACATAGCCACAGGACCGCTCTTCTGGAGCCAGAATGAAGTGAAAAATCAGGATGTCGGAGTCAGAAGATACGTTATTTCTCAATAACTTAGGGTTTGGTTAGTTTGAGAGTGAAGATCAATACAGTTTTTGCTTCACAACAGCAAACTGCAGAAATAACGAACAGCAAATGCGAACGTATCCTTGGGTGATGTGAGGGCTTCTGCGTCGCGGCGACTTCTCATGTTCCTGGGCCTCCAGGGTGGGCTGCCAGCCCAGCAGCGTGCGCTGAAGGGTTGGGGAGGGGACAGAGGCAGGCGGTAAGGGCCAGCAAAAAGTGAGTGACCTCATGGCCACGTCATCCCCTGGGAATTAACGGGCCGCCTCGTGTGGGAGCAGCACGAGCGGGTGCCGCGCAGGTGGGTGGAAGCCGTCCAGTGGAGCTGGTGGCCGTGGCAGAGGGTGAGTGAAGGTCTCCGTTATGGGGGTCTTGCTTGGAGAAGCTGTGGTGGGCATTTCTGGGTGTCAGAGCTCTGCTGGCCGTTGGAAGCGTTTAGGTAGCGTGAAAGCACAGGAAAATAAATCACGAGCGTAAGTGCTGCTTGCAGGTTCCGCACGGTATGTGAGAGTTGGCTGCTCTGTCCCGCTTGGTTCTGCTCGCTGAGCATCGCTGCCGCCAGCCCCAGGTGCCACCGAGGTGACCGCCTGCCGGTCCCCGCAGCATGGCCATGGCACGGGGCAGCAGCCGGGCCTCCAAGGCAAATTGTCAGTTCCTGCAGGAGGGAGGAAACAGTAAACAGTGCTATTGAGGGAAAATTGCTTGTTTTCTGGTACACAACTTTCTCCTCACCGCCAGGTCCTCGGTTCATCAGTGCCCAATTTATCCTTTATTTAGTTTTCATAAATAATTCAGAAGAGTTTGAGTAGAATAATTGAGTCTTTTCCCAGCCCTAATCCCAGACAATTCAAAACAAAAAGACATTTAGATTACAATTTGAGCGTATTAGCTGTTGGGAGATTTCCAGACAACTGATCTGCTTTCCTTTACAATTTCTGTGGCATTCTATCATTTCTAAAGTGTTCTGCTTTGATAGTTAATAATTTGAGCATTTCCAGTTCTTCATGAAAAGACAGAGGCGTCATTGTGATCAAGTGCTGGCGTGCTCGCTGCCTTTGGATGTGCGAGCTTATCTGTTTTCCAAGAAGGACTAAATAAATGAGGTAGTAAGATTGCGAACCCCGCCTGCGATGCGCCTTATCATCTTCAGGGAAATAGATACAATCGTGCTTGTGGGGCTCTTAAAACTACAACTCAGCTTCTGCGCCGATGCGGGCTGAGAAGCCAGAAGGTGTGGATTTGGGAAGGCTTAATGCGAGCCCGTGCAGAGCAGAGGGGCGAAGCTGTCGGGAGGGCTGGTCCATCGCTGCGCGGGGCGGCGAGGTGGGCACTGCCTTGCAGCAGATGAGCTGCAGCGGGCTCACTTTGTTTATTCCTCACCGCCTGGTAGGCAGACACGCGGCTCTGCGAGGATTATGACATCTCATACTCCTCGTGCTTAATTAGCATTTATCTTAATCTTTTTTTAAAAAAAAATCTCACGCTGACAGCATAGTAAAACGTTACACGGTGTTCGTAACAAGGAATTTGTAGCGCGCAGAGGCTTAAAGGAGCTTGATCTTTCTCGCACGGAGCCCGGCTCTGGCTGTAATATGGAGGCTGTTAATCGCGTTTATTGGAGGATGCACGGAGACTGTGCCTGGGCTTTGTGCCGTCTGTGCAAAGTCAGCAGTGTCTCCAAGCAGGTGTGTCAGGAACAAGGTACCAGAGCAGTTCCAAGAGGTCCCAGCACAGAAGAGGCTGTTTATTGTGTTTATCTCTAATTGGGTTATCAGCTGAGGCTCCGAGGATTAAACAAACTGACCTAAATCCTGGTCTCAATGGTCTCGGTTAACGTCTAGTTTCCTGCATCTTAGCTGATTTGGTTTCCAGAGCGCTCTCCCAAGCGTGTTACCGTTGTATTGCCAGCCTCGAACCACGTTGTGTCATTTATTGTGGCTCTCACAAAGCAGTCCTCGTTCCGAGGCCAGGCACTGCGGACAGCTGAAGCAGCGCTGGAGGAAACACCTGGTCCATCCCAGCTCTGAGGAAGCAGCAGTGGCTGGAGCTCGCTGGTGTCCAAATCTGGCTGCTGGCATCGTTATCATTATTCCAGCTAACAGCAGATGGTAGAGAGGAGAAATCATCCATTTTCATTTACAATTTATTTTTACCCTGTGAGAGACAGGACTGCTCGAGTCATTGCTGTCAGGCAGTCCCCTGGAAGGAAAGCCTTGTTCACCGTGATGGATTTTTCTGGAATGCTGTTTTCAGCATAGTGCATCGGGGAGGCTCTGCAGGGCCAGGAGTGAGGTGGGGAGCGAGCACGTTCCCTGCCCAGGGTGGGGGATTTCCGCAGGGGAGGGCTCCGTGTCATCCCAGAGCAGGTTTAGTGGGTCAGGAGAAACCTCCGCATGTCTGGCTGCAGGCTGTGGGCATGCAAGCAGGCATCTATATCACCATTTAGCTGGATATTTTCCTGTTCACTACACAAACTACTTTTTTCCAAGACCGTAAACTCGAGCCTTGCCCTCGGGAGCAAGGCAGACAGCGAGCATGTGAAATGGCACGGTGGCTCGGCGCTGCCTTTGTGTTTGCACCGACCCATCAGGCAGCTGGGAGCCCACCCCAGTGCACCAGCTCCGGCCCCAGATGCCCTCCCCACCCCAAATTTCTGCTTTTTGAGGCAGAGCCATGTCCTGGCCGTCCGTGTGGGCTCTGTTTCCCACACCTTCAATCATGCCAAGAAAAATGAAAACATCGTCTGCCCCAGTGGAAGTGGTGTAAGCTTGTCACCGGGAGCCCACCATGGCATCAGGTGGATGTGCCACATCTGCCACACCGTTCCCAGTGGCCGTCCCCAGCTCCCACCCCTCAGCAGAGCCCTTCACCCACTGACTCTGTTTTCCCTGTGCAGGTTTTCCGCACGGACCTGATAACGGCCATGAAGATCCCCGACTCCTTCCAGCTCAGCCCCGAGGAGTACTACGTCCTGGCCGACCCCTGGCGCCAGGAGTGGGAGAAGGGCGTGCAGGTCCCGGCCAGCACCGAGGCCATCCCCCAGCCCGTGGTCAGGTAAGCGGCGGGGCCCCGGCACCTGCTTGTGGTGGGGAGTTTTGATCTGGTGAAATCAGAGGGGGTATTTAAAAATAATAATAAAATAGAAGATCAGCCAGGATGTCAGCGTGTGGCTGCTGATGGAAGCAACTCCGCCTAGAAACAGCGTGGCTGTGCTGGGGCTGTGTTTCATGGTGGGGTGCAGGAGCTGGCCCCTAAATTAGGAACTTCCCTCGTTATCCTGTAAGCTGCTCCTGTGTGCTGAAAGTGGGGGTGCAGAGGTTGGAGGATCGGGAGAAGGAGCCCAACGTTAGGCAGGCATCCACAGGACTTCGCAGAGACGGTGCCTGTTGGCCTAGATCGGTGTCTTGTTAGCTATTTTAAAATGGGGAACTGTGTTTAAAATAGACGCTTAAACAGCTGCTGAGGCAGAGGAGAAGCGTGGGCGAGCCACTGCCCCGTCCCTGTGCGCTTGGAGAGGGGAGAGGCGGCTGAGAACGCGAGCGGAGCCTGGCACCGGGCGGGGGGCACAGGGNCCGCCGAGGGCCCGCACGTCCCCAGCTGCTGGCCCCTGGTTCTGAAGCAAACTTTTGTGTACGCTCCCCGCTCCCCAAGGGAAAACAGAGAAAGAAATGAAACTTTAATGTCTAAACACATCAAATGGGAAGTTGTAAAGGGGGCTGTTGAGTTGATNTTTTGAAGAATGGGTTTTTATATTGTTATCCTGATCATTTGTTTAATCTGGGAAGAAAAAAAAAAAAAAAAAGACTGTCTGTGGAATATCTTTTTTTAGTTGTCTTTGATAGCTAACCGCAGTCTGGACTCGTAAATGCTCTGCTCCCCAGCTGAGGGCTCACATTGGTGCTATTTCCAGCTGAAAAGTGATAGCTTGGCACTGCCCTTTCGCAGCCGGCCCGAGCAGCAGCGCGCGTTGGGTGGCATCTGCACGGCGGGGCTCTGCCTGCTCCCGGGCTGCTGCCCCACTGCGAGCCCCCCAGCAGGTGTTCGCCCCTGTCTGCTGCTCTTCCCTTGTTTCTGGGGTCCTGGGGCAGCTCTGCTGCTGCCTGCTCTTCCCACACAGGATGCTCCCGGAGGGATGGAGGATCGCATCCCAAGCCTGGCCCCGTGGAGGGCTTAGCACAGCCCGTGGGTGCCTGGAAGTATCTCCCCATGGGCAGCATCAAGGCCCTGCTGGGTCAGGATGTGTTGTCTGCTTTTCCTCCCGCACACCGCGGAGGTTACTAGCCCATCCCAGGTGGTTCTTGCTCCCTTCTTATTTCCTCTTGTGTTCATGTAGGTTGCTTAGGTGGGCGTTTCTCCCTGAGTTTTCCTTTTAAAGGTAGATGATGTGTGTCTTCATTGTGCCTTCTGAAGTGTGACCCATTTCTGTGACTTCTCAAGGACGCCCAGTAGTGACCCCGCACTCAGACAGAAGAGCAGTGCCGTCCCTTTCCTACCTGAGGCATTAGACACTCCCTCTTGCACTTACCCTCCTTTGGAGAAACGTCAGGTATTTTTTCACTAAATTTCATCTGCCTAAAGAGGACAGCTTTACAGGGCCCCACAGCTCCAGTTTACTCCTGGTGTAACTGTGTTAATTCACGCGCAGTGACCAGCAGCAGTGCCCAGACCTCGCTGGCCCCACGTGAGCCGCTGCTCTTGCCCTTAGCTTGCTGCAGCCTGCTTTGCTGTAAGCTCTGCACTGAATTTCCCCTCTCCTTCCAAACTTCCATTCCTCCCCCCCCCGCCTCAAATGAAAAATTTAAAACAAACACAACAGATCCTCCCTGTGTTGGGTGCAGGAGATCTTAATTCCTTTCCCTGCTGAAAAAAATCACAGCACTGAGCTTTTTGCAGGCTGGGGAGCTGGCAGCCCAGCAGCTGCTGCTCCTCCAAGGCAAGAGCCGGCGCAGCCCCGGGCTGCAGCGCTTGCCAGGGGCAGCATTTTGCTTTGTGCCATCTCTCAGGGGGGTGAAGCAGTGGTGTGACTGCGTTGCCCATAGGGCTGTGGAGAAATGCATCCCTCCTTCCCAAAGGTGCGTTGCACGCAGCTGCTGCTGCTCTTTTCATCTCTCGCCTGGGCGCTTGGAAACGAGCTCTTCCTACTCGTGCTTTGCCTCTAGGTTTTGCGGATCCAAAGCTGAAAATTAGATTTTGAAACGTTTTATTTTTCTGGAGCTCTGAAATGTCAAAGCTGTGGGTGAGGCAGGAGGGAAGCACTTTATTTTAAGGCATGCTTTCCCGAGAAAGCAGACAACTGAAAATGCCTTCACTGAGAGCCACCTTAACGCAGGGTCCTCTGTAGGCTGGCACGCATCGCCGGGCGGCAGTGCGGAGGAAGGGGAGCATCCTTTGGCTCTGTGTCACTGCTCTGGGTCCAGGGCTGGGTGCCACCGGACGCACGGGGGCACAGCGGGGTTATCGGGCAGTGCAGGACATCAGGTGCTTCCTCTCCACAATTCTGGCTCATCAGTGCTTGGAAAGAGGATCATTTTGTGCAGCAAAACGCCTGAAAATTGCCCAGAGCTTGAAGGGCAAAGCGTGGCTATAAAAGCCATTGGAAGTTGAATGAGAGCAGGGAAAATGGGGAGTTTGAAAGAGCTTCCCCCGACAGCAGTGCTCCCCATCCCTGCGGAGTCCCATAGCCATAGGTCCTCCGGGCTGCCCAGGAGCGCGGCTGAGCCATGCAGCCCCCAGGAGCGGGGTGGTTGTTTCACAGGCGGATGAACCCTGGCATGGAGATCTCCAGCGGTGCACAGCGCCGGGCTGGTGGGGGCATGGTCGGGTGCTGGGTGCGGAGCGGGGCCACCTCAGCATGAGGTTAAGGGTAAGCAAGGTGAGGGAATGGCACTGGCATGCGGAGATGCCCCGCTGGTCTGGGAGGATCGGGGTGTGGGTACCACTCTGTTACCAGCGGGACTGAGAAGCTCTGGGGGAGCTTTGCCTTCCCAGCGTTGTGCTGTGATGAGCTCTGGAGGAAGGCGTTCCTCGCTTTTTGTGGGGCCGGGGAGCCCTTCTGTCGGAGGGGGTTTGTGGAGCCTGACCCAGGGTCATCCATCTCGGCAGGGAGCATTGCTCCGTGCAGCGCAGGCACCTACCCCTGGTGCTGTGAGCACCGGTAAGCTTTTAGCTCCTTCTTTATCTAACAGTTTAACATCTTCCTTCCTCGAGCTGACAGGGATGCAGGCAGGATCTGGAGGTGGCTCCGGGAGCTCGCATTAAGCCCCATCGGCGTGTGCTGTATACTCTGCTTCCTGCGAATGTGCACGCAGCGGGAGGACGAGCAGGAAGGCTGCTTCTTGCTGGCGGGGTTCCCAGATATTCTTGGCGTCACAGATCTCTACTTGCATCGTCGCTGTGGCCCTGTTTGAACAGAAAACACAAAGTGCTGTGGCAAACAGGAAGGCACAAGCCCTGCGAGTAGGAGCTGGGGCTGGCAGTAGCAGGGATGGCAGCACCGCCTGGGAGCTGCTGTCACATCATCGGGGTGCTCGTGTGACTGTCCCCTTCATCCCCTCTGTCCCCTCTCCTCCTGGAGCCCAGCTGGAGGTAGAGCCAAGCCCTGGCTGCCCTGCATCGAGGTGCTGCAGGAGCCCTTGGCCAGATGTGGAGCTGCCAGCTGTTGGACCCGGCGACCCCAGGAGGTGCCCCAGCATCTTCTGCTGTTCTGCTCGAGCGTGCAGCCTTGTGGCAGTGATGCGTGTGTCCTGGTGTTGTGGTTGTGACAGGGACAGCGCTGCTGCGTGGCACAAGCGGGAGGAGGCATGCAGCGGTCTGCTTGTGGGGGGTGTGTCGGAGATGAGCAAGCTGTCATCAGCTTACACCAAAACATGTGCGTTGCTGAGACACAATGTCCTGGCAGGAGCAGAACAACCCGGTGCACCAGGAAGGGCCGTAGGACCCCAGCTCCCAGCGAGCCCGTGCTCATCCCAGGGGGGCTGGTTCCTGCTCGCAGAAAACCCAGGGCAGGGAGGGAGCGATTCCAGCAAAGGGGGAAACCAGCACCGGGATCCATCCGTGTGCAGCGAGGACTGCGCTTCCTTCCCTCCCTCCCTCCTCCCTCCCCGGCCAGCGAGGCGGGCGGGCTGCCTGTTGACTCATCGGCAGCTTCCCTCGGGCTTTGCTGCAGAAGGGGCAGGCGGGAGTCTGCAGCAGTTTGTGCGTCTCGGAGCTGCGCTGTTGTTTTAACATGAGCCGCCTTTTTTTGTTTTGGTTTTTTTTT
>VXAV01005673.1:47055-71499 GCA_013399715.1 Alectura lathami | reverse complement strand
ATAAGGCTAGTAACTTCTGCTGAAGCCCCAAAAAGCATGCACGTCTCTTGACAGGTTGTCAGCAGGGAGGCTGCAGTGCAGGCTGTGACCAATAGTGACCTGGTGTGCCCAGGGTGCTGAGGAGGAAGGTGCAAGGAAAGAGCAGTAGCTATTGATTTGTCTTCCTATTAGTGAAGAGATAGGCAGCAATGTGACCTTTGGTGCATGCTTTAAAGTCATTTCTAAAGAAAATAAATCTGAAGACTACAAACTAAAAGCCACACATGACAAGAAAATAATACTGCGTAGTCCTTAAGAACGTGCTCCCACAAAGCAGCCATCCTCCCACAGACAGGATAAGCAAGATTTGAATCAAATCAATCAAAGAAACAGGTGCCTTGCAAATATTCTGAACAGACTTTATATACATTCAGTTGATAGAATTACAGAATCACAGAACGACTGAGGTCAGAAGGGACCTCTGGAGGTTATCTGAGCCAACTCCCCTACACACAAAGGTTCACCTAGAGCAGGCTGCCCAGGACCATGTCCAGGTGGTTTCTGAACATCTCCAAGAAGAGAGACTCTACAAACTTTCTTGAGTTATTGTGCCAGTGCTCACTAATCTACGCTATAAAGGACTAGTTCCTGATGTTCAGCCAGAATCACGTGTGTTTCCATTTTTGCACACTGCTTCTTGCCCTACAACTAGACAAAATGGAATAGAGCCAGGCTCTATCCTTTTTGTACCCTCCCTTCAAGTATCTGAATGCCTTGATAAGACCTATTCTGAGCATTTTCTTCTCTAGTCTAAACAGTCTCAGCTCCTTTAGCCTTTCCTCCAATATGGGAGATGCTCCATTCTCCATCATCTTCTTGGTTCTTCATTGGACTATTTCCAGTATGCACACATCTCTCTTGTACTGAAGAGCCCAGAACTGGACACAGTTTGGCTTCACCAGTGCTGAGAGGGAAGAATCATCCTCCTTGGCATGCTGGCAATGCTTTCTTCAGTGAAGCCCTGTATACTACCCATCTTCTTTGCTGCAAGGGCACATTGCTGGCTTATGTTCAACTTGATATCTTTCAGGAGCCCCTCATCCTTTTCTGCAAAGCTGCTTTCCAGATGAGACCCCCAGCATGTACCGGTGCATGTTCCTCCCCATGAGTAGAGTTTGATCATGAGTTTGTAAATTGAGTGGATATTCTGATAATCACATAATAAATGTTAAAAACATCATTAACCAGCCAAATTTCTTTAGAAGCCTTTACCAATGCATCTGCCACTACTTCTCTTTACAGCTGTTCTAAGCACTGTCAAGTACTCTTTTTATTATTACTCAAAACTGAACAATTTGGTTCATTGTGGAGTTATCGGAACCTATGTAAACGTCTGAGTAAACTATATAAAGAATTAGGACTTCAGTAAGAGCAGCCAAAAGAGAACCAGTAATCATTAGATTTCAGAGAAATTTTTGCTATTGTTTTCCTACTAGATTTGCCATACATCTGTGTTGAGTGGCAGAATGGAGTAATGTTCTGCTTTTTCTCTTGATAGTAATCAGTTCTCTAATTTTTTATTTTCTTTAAAGTGGGAACTTCTCAGTTTTAGAATTGATGTGACTGCAGGAGATATAAGGAAAAACACTAGTCAAATAACCATCGGTTCTATTCTTTACATGGATTCTAGATGTCAGGATATCCCTCACCTGTAGTTTTTTAAAAAGAGCTACAGCAGTGATGAATAAAAGCATACTGTATGGTATTGTTTTTATACATATATTATTTTACAGTATAATTTGTAAAAATGTCTATCTTGTAAATTTTTGAGTTAGTTTGTGAATACTTTCCATATATCAAATTTTATGGCATTGCTTCAACAGTATGTAGAATTGTATGAGCTAAAATGAAAGGAAAAGTGGCTTAAAAGTTAAGAGAAACTGCTATTGAAAATAATCAGAGCAATATGTAATAACAGACTCTGAAATGTCTACACACCTTTAGAATCTACTCAATAACATAAGGTCAAAGAACGAAGATTTTGAAATAGAAATTCTAAACTCTAATGAAATTCAAGATTTTATTAAAAAAAAAAAAAAAAAGAATAGTATTATAAGACCATCTAAACAATCAGTCATTTCATTCCTCTAAGAAAGCACTGAAACACAAAGAAAAAGACTATCTGGCACAATGTAAATAGTTTACACTGAATACAGAGCTAAGGAGATTAGTATATCAGATGGCTTAGCAACTGAACAACGTATTTCCCTAGACAATACATTACGTATTTCCCTAGACAATACATTACGTATTTAATGCATTGTTCTTTCCAAATTTTTATTACTGGTTTGTTTAATGGCCTATATTTAGATGGAAAATGGAAACTGTATTATTTATGTGGAAATAAGTCTAGAAAAAATATTATTTGTATTGTAGTGGTACCCAGAGTTTCCTGCTTAAACAAGTCTGTAGCGGATTATGCAAAAATACTCACACATGACAGTATGAGATGTATCCTGCCTAAAACAACATATGGCAGGAGAAGGCAGAGTAAACAAACAGACCAAAACACAGGAAAATGTATTAGGATGGGAAGTTGATACTATGACTCCTGAGATATATCTGTTCTCTTTAATTTTTTATCGAAATATTTTACCTCCATGCAGAATGTTTTCCATTTAACTATTCTTCTAAATGCATCAACTCCTCTAGGCAGGGTAAAATTTTCAAATATAAAGTGAAATTTAAATAAGTATGAATCTTACTTTTTTAATCTGGTTCTACTGGAAATACTGCAAAAGGTTTTTGAATTATAAAGCCAAAAACTGTCCTTCGCCACAGTTCTTTAAATAGGATAAAAAAAAAATCATCAAAAAACATAGTTTATTGTGTTTTGTTGGTGTGAGTTTATTCCTCTATTTTATTTATTTATTTATTTTACTTTCTCAGAAAGTTGGGAATTACTTGTCAGAGACAGAGAATTAATTTGATGACAGTGTACACCTAGAAGCATTGAAGGAGAATTATGAAAACTGTGAAAAATAATGGGAAAACATTTTTATTACAAGCTTATGTGTACTCTCATTGGATGATAATGTTCAATAATTTTGGGAGTACTAACCTATATACATACCTTGGGATCTTACCGCAGCATTTCCCTTGTAAGTCAGAATTTGATCACTAGAAATACACTAGAAAAATAATTCTAGAATATACAATTTTTTTTTCCTCTCTCACATTCTGTGATTAAAACTGTCAAGAAGGTTTCACAGGCAAAATCATTGTTGCTAGTGCAGTAATATCAGTTGCTCCTCGTTTTTAACGCACATCATAGATATTGTTACTTTGCTCTGTGGATGTATTTCTAGATACTTATTTCTAAATATGATGGCTTAAAAGAAAAGTGATAAATTAATTGCCCCTGAAAGGTATGTTACATGCAAGGGGATCTGGTAGCCAAACAATTCTGTCTAATTTATTTAATGGGTTAGAAGTTTCTGGTTTTAAACCTTTATTAAATAAATAAGTAGTTTCATTTTCCTAACAGTTCATAGGCATCAGTTGCCCCAAGAAACCGTCTTTGTTTGAGGGCTTGTTCTGTGAACTGCTGGCAATGGTCCTTGGGAAGTGGGAATTAGCATTTTCTCCTCAAGAGCTCTGATGAAGGCTAACTAAAGTCTTAATCAGCATGACCCTGAACAAAGCCCAGCAGGACAGCCAGCTCAGAATAACTATGCTCAAGCAGTCAGCACCTGGGCTTTTTATTTGAGAAGTTAGTCTGGTCATCTGCACATTCAGGGCAAAAGAAGAAACATCAAATTTGTTTGTGTGGACACTACTTGCAGGGTATAGAATGCTTCTATAAAAACTATGAAAAGGGAAGGCATCTTTATCTTGGTGTATGACAAATGGAAGTAATACATACTTGGTATTCCTATTTAAGATCTATCGCATTTTTATTGCCACTTGTATTTTTAGGAGTTATTCCCTTAAAATTTTAAAATTTATCTCCATCTGTATTCTTAAACTGATTTCAGAATTCTGTTCTCATGTAGTTGTAGTATAAAACTGATATTTAGAGAATTACATAGACCTCTGTACATTCAGTCCTTGAGTTTACAGAAAGATCTTTTTAACTTTGGAAAAAAACTCAAATATCCATAAAATTAATCATTTTTATTACCAAAGAGTACAAGACAGTCACTTCAGAAGTAAGTGTGGAAGCTTAATAAATATCATCATGCTTCCCTTCTGATACTGAGGCAGATCGCCATTAACTCAGATTTCAGTTAATATTATGATATCTTTTTAATATTATGGAAAAAAAAAAAAAAAAACTGTTCAATTTATAGATCACATACAAACGACTACAGTAAGTTGACCACAGTCCATAAGACACTCATTTATTACTTTAGCTGTATGCCTTTTTGGCTGTAAATTGTGTTTCAAATGGTCTGCAAAATTTTTGTTTTCTATAAACCAAGCATGTTTTAAGGGAAATAGCTTAAACTGAGGCAGTGATAATAATAAAAATTTAAAAAACTTTTTAGATGCTTGCCCTTGTTTCTCCTGAAAGGGATGATTCATTTGTCTTCAAATCTCTTTTAAGTTTATGTTCTTTAAAATGTTACTTCTAAACAAATAACAACAACAAAAAAGTTAAACTGACAGAAGGTTATAATATGCACCAAGCTAGAGATGCAAAAGTGAACTAATCTCTGCCATTTTTGCAATTTGAGTAATTTTATGAGAAATATGTAAAATGTTTAATAAGTGAAATCACTTGACAGTAAGCAAACTCAAATATGATTGTGTTAACAAAGTTGCTTTAATTTAAGAAAAAAAAAAAAAAAAGAAAAAAAAGGGAAGAGAGAAAGCAAATTTTCATGGAGTAAAAGAATTCCTTAAGAGAATCTTCAAACATTATCTAGGTATTCAGATGAACACTAACGCAACCAGAGCCACGGGAGGCGCATTCTGCAGCGTTGTGGAGATGGCAGTGTACAGGGGCATGCCCTGAGCCAGAAGGGTGCAGAAACCCACCAGAAGCTGGCAGTTCTCAGGACAGTGGCTGGCAAGGCGTAGGCAGGACTAAGAGCAGCCATAACTGTTCTATGCACTTATACATGGCAGCCCGAAGGAGCATGGCAACCCAGAATATTAAACAATGCATGGCACAGCAGCTTGTATAGTGAGGCCGCCTCTCTGAAGGAGGCCATTGTATTGGTCAAGTGGGAGACTCAAAGTATACAGTGCACAGCAGCCAGGTACCTTTCTGTGACTATTTGCACTGGCAATTGCCACTCATCCTATGTGACCCTCAAGGCAGAATGATGGACAAAGGCTCTTAGTGGTGACAGCAAAGGCTGCAGCTCCAGCTAAGGGGTATGCAACATCTATCCCAGGAGCAGACAATGCTTCCACGTAGATGGAGCTACTGAATGGAGAGGTTGCAGTGCAGACCTCAGACTGCAGGAAAGTACCTAGACCTTTCTCCTGCGGCAGAGACAAGCAGCAGACTTGCCTGCAAAACATGCTCAGGTGGAGGCCTTCCTTCAGCTGGTGGCTGAGCTGCAGTAACAGTGGAAAGGCAGAAGGACGTCAGGGAGGCTGAGAACAAGTTAATTGTTTCCAAGCACAACCTGCATTGGATCCACAGTCAAAAACTCCTCCACCAGCACAAACAGAAGGGAGGGGGACCATTAACATAGAAGAACGGAAAATTGTAACAGCAAGGGCCATCTGGAGGAAGCAACTTCCTCCAAAGCCTGGGTTGCCATTGCAAAACTGCTTCACTGCTCTGCAGACTGGAGGAGAGAGTTTTACCACATCAGGAGACAAACTGCAGCTGAGTAGCTGAGTAAGGCAGACTGATCTGCTTCCTGTATAACAACAAGCACAACTAAAAAAAAAAAAAAAAAAAAAAGACAATAGTAGGTGACAATCTTCTGAGAGGTATGGAGGCAACCATTTCCTGATCATAGAATCATAGAATGGTTGGCATTGGAAGGGACTTTAAAGATCATGTAGTTCCAATCCCCCTGCTGTAGGCAGGGACACCTCCCACTAGACCAGGTTGCTCAGAGCCCCATCCAGCCTGGCCTTGAACACTTCCAGGGAGGGGTCACACGCAACCTCCCTGTGCAACCTGTTACAGTGTCTCATCACCCTCACAGGAAAGAATTTCTTCCTAACATCTAGCCTACATCTCCCCTCCTCCAGTTTATGATCATTACCCCTTGTGCTGTCACTACATGCCCTTCTAAAGAGTCTTTCCCCAGCTCTCCTGAGGCCCTCTTCAGGTACTAGAAGGCTGCTATGAGGACCCCCCGGAGCCCTCTCTTTTCCAGACTGAACAACCCCAACTCTCTCAGCCTGTCCTCGCAGGGTAGGTGCTCCAGCCCTCTGATCATCTTTGTGACCCTCCTCTGGACCCCCTCCAACAGCTTGATATCCTTCATGCGTTGGGGGCCCCAGAAGTAGACACAACATTCCAGGTGGGGTCTCATGAGAGCATAGGGGCAGAATCAGCTCTGTCACCCTGCTGGTCACATGTCTTTTGATGCAGCCCAGGAAGCAGTTGGCTTTCTGGAATAGAAGCACACATTGTCATCTCATGTTGAGTTTTTCATCAACAGACACTCCCAAATCCTTCTCCTCAGACTTGCTCTCCAGCCATTCCCCACCCAACCTGTATTTGTGCTTGGGATTGCCCTGACCCAGCTGAAGGACCTTACACTTGGCCTTGTTGAACTTCATGAGATTGGCATGGTCCCGCCTCTCAAGCCTGTCCAGGTCCCTCTGGATGGCATCTCTTCCCTCTAGCATGTCAATGGCACCACACAGCTTGGTGCCATCCAAAAACTTGCTGAGGGTGCACGCGATCCCACTATCCATGTTGCCAACAAAGATGTTAAACAGCACTGGTCCCAGTACCGATCCCTGAGGGAAGGCACTCATCACCGGTCTCCATTTTGACATTGAGCGACTGACCACAACTCTCTGAGTGCAATCGTCTAGCCAAATCCTTGTCCAGTGAGTGATCTGTCCATCAGATCTAATTTTTTCCAATTTAGTGGCCAGGATATCATGTGGGACACTGTCAAATGCTTTGCTCAAGTCCAGGTAGTTGATGTCAATTGCTCCTCTCTTATCCACTGATGCTGTAACTCC
The DNA here is from genome assembly GCA_013399715.1 of Alectura lathami. Lineage (NCBI taxonomy): Eukaryota > Metazoa > Chordata > Aves > Galliformes > Megapodiidae > Alectura > Alectura lathami. Next base: position 64,347 of record VXAV01005673.1, on the reverse strand, counting down.
ATCATATAAGGCCACCAAATTTTTCAGGCACAATTTGCCCTTGGTGAAGCCATGCTAGCTCCCAGCAATCACCTTATCTTCATTTTCCATGTGCCTTAGTAGAGCCCTCAGGAGGAAGGCAATGATCTTGTCAGGCACAGAGGTGAGACTGACTGGTCTGCAGTTTAGCGCATCTTCCTTTTTTCCCTTTCTGAAAATGGAAATTATGTTTCCCCTCTTCCAGTCAGTGGGAACTTCACCAGACTGTCATCACCTTTCAAATGTGATGGACAGTGGCTTGGCAACATTATTTGCCAGTTCCCTCAGGACCCGCTGAGGAATCCCATCAGGTCCCATTGACTTGTGCACCTTCAGTTTCTTTAGGTGGCCTCGAACCTGATCTTCACTTTCGGTGGGTAGATCTTGCTTCTTCCAGCTCTTGCCTTTGCTTTCTGTAACATAAGCAGTATGGTTAGAGCCCTTGCTGGTGAATACTGAGGCAAAGAAGTCATTGAGCACCTCAGCTTTCTCCATAACACCTGTGATCGGGTCTCCAGTTTCCTTCTGGAGACTAACAACATCTTCCCTAGCATTCCTTTTATCATTGATGTACCAGTAGAAATTCTTCCTCTTCCCTTTATGTCCCTGGCTAGATTAAATTCTGTTTGGGCTTTGGCTTTCCTAACCTAATCCCTGGCTGTCCAGACGACTTATTTTTATTCCTTGCAGCTAGCCTGTTCTTGTTTCCACTCCCTACAGACTTTATTTTTACGGCCTTGTAAGTCCAGAAGCTCCTTGTTCATTCACAGAGGCCTCCTGGCATTCTTGCCTGCCTTCCTCTTTCTTTCACTTCTCCTGGGCTTGTAGGAGATGGGCCTTGAATATTGACCAGCTCTCCTGGACCCCTCTTCTCTTCAGGACTTTGCCCCATAACACTGTGCTAAGCAGATCCCTGAAGTGGCCAAAGTCCACTTTCTTAAATTTCAGAGTAGTGAGCTTGCTGTGCACCCTCTTTGACTCCCTAAGGATTCTGAACTCTACCATTTCCTGATCTGACAGACTGTTTTGAGCGGTGTGCTGCTTACTAGGGGCTCCTAACAAGGATATCACCAAAAGACTAGCAAACCTCATACAGTCCTTTGGCTATTATCTGCTGCTGTTTCATGTGGGCACAGGTGATTCAGCCAGGAGCAGACAGAGGAGAATCAAGGACTAGTGAGATGGTAGTAGCAGTAAGGCACACTGGAGATCCACCAGCTTTTTCATCAGTCCTCCTGGTCAAAGGGAAGGCGTTTGAAAGTGCCAGCTGAATCTCGAAAATCAGTAAATGCTAAAAGGACAGGTGCTACAGTTAGTAAAATAGTTTCTAACTCCTGTGACGTCTAACTGTCTTCCCCTGATGTGCTTTTCTTTTGCACCACTTCCACTATATCAAATGCGTATTTTCTGTTTCCTCACTCAGAAATATGTTGTGGTTAGAGCTGATAGAAAATTTCATAAATTTCTTTCATTAAAAATAAAAATCTGTACCTTCCATACCTCCTTCAAAAGAAAGAACAGTTATTTTGAAAAATACATTATTTCACTGAAATTTTAAAGGAATTCCAAGTCTTTTAGTAGCATGAGGTTTCTCTGAATGAATGTGTGAAAAATACGATGAGAGATTAGGTAAGAAAAAGCCTGCCTGTAAAAACAGAAAGGGATTGTTTTCTGTAGTAGTACATGAACATAGAAACATAAAAAAAAATTTCATAGTGGCATGACTACAATGTTTGCTTTTCATTTAATATTGGTTTACTGTGTCATGCGGTAGAAAGATCACATGTTTAACCATGACAGCACAACTCATAGAGATTCTGCTTTTAACAATGCAACGTGCTGCTAGCGTTCCTCTAAAAAAGCATCAAAAATTATTATTTTTCTCAATACTCTTTCCCAGTTTTCAAATATTGTCGTGGTTGAAAACAGAGTTAAGGAAAAAAAAAATGGAGTATCCCATAGCATATACATCTCGACACCCTGCTCTCCGGGAAAAGGGGAGGGGGGGCGAGGGAGAAAAGCTGAGGTTTGCGGAGCTGTTTTGGGCTATCGGGGCTGGGCTGGCTCGGGCAGGTGCGGCGGGGCGTCTTCCGGTTCTCAGGGGTCAGGCTGGTGGTCATGCTAGTTGCATGGGTGAGAACTTGCCTTTTTCTGTAGGTTAATTGTTTTACTCCAAATATTTTACATTCAGATTTTACTATTGTAGTAAATTAGTTGTCATAACTCTTGAGTTCTACCTTTTATTTTCCTCTGACTTTCCCTCCTTGCCCCGCTGATACTGGCCATCGACAGCAGGCTGGCAGCCCCAAGCTTGCTCTCCAGAGGGTGAGGGGAAAGCGAGCTAATGTTGTGAGATACCGGGGGTTTAAACCACAACAAATATACAAGATCAAAAGACAAAGCAGCGTGTAACGATACAAGGAAAGAGGGAGACTGCTTCACTTGGTTGCAGTCAGAACATTTTTCCTGTTATCAGAAGTGTTATTCACTGCCCCAGAGCAGACCTTGGAAATAATGTCTGTTCTCAGAAGGGAAGGCTCCAGGAGGGACCTGATAGCGGCCTTGCAGTATCTGAAACGGACCTACAGGAAAGCTGGCCTTGCAGTCTTGAGTTCTGTTGTGTTTGTGAGAGAAGGGCTGAGGTTTTGGTTTGGCTAAGTAAGAAAAGATCCATCATCTGATTCTGTAATTTTCCCACGCAAGGGTACATTTAGTGGACTTCAGAGTAAAGAAAAGACAGGCAACAGGAGAGAATGCAAGTATCTGAGATACTGAATGCAAGTATCTGAGAAGATATGTTTAGCAACGTGTTTCTGTCTTTGGACTTACTACAGGTATGGGGAAAAAAAAACATTTGTAAAGAAGAGCACGTGTAAGGTTACGATATATTGATGCTGAGTCAAAGTTGACATTAAGAACTAGGAGTGATTGTATAAATATGTAGGTATTCTAGTCAAAATTAAGCAGGCTTATTTCCAGTATATCAGTGGATAGTTAAGAAGCTCTCAGGGAGCAAAAGAAAAAAAAAAATACCATGCTGCACTGCCATGGATCAGAACGAAAATGGTTGTAATATTTTGTACCCTAAGGACAGTTACTAATATTCAAAATATATTTGTAAGTTTACTATTAAATAAATAGCAGTTGGCAGTAGCAATGTCCCTACTCCTTGGTTCTGTACTCCTGGCACAGTACCAGGCTCATATCTGTTCAACGGTGGGGGAAGAAAATAAATAAATAAATAAATAAATACATTTTAAATGAGGACTGGGACATGTATAACATGTATATAAGATTCTCTATTTTTCACTCAAAATCTGGAAATTCATAAAACATATTTGTCTATAAAGGATAAGCTTTACTGTTTGTATTTAAACTGAAAGAGGAGGCATTGTGAAATATAAGAATTAGTAGACAAAGTTCAATCCGTTTTTCTTCTTGCAAGGGAGGATTTAGTGACTTAAAAGTGAACTGAAAAGAACGTATTTTTGTGTATTATGTGCTATATCTTTACAAAACCTTCCGTATGGTACTACTCAGGGAGAAGGAAATAAGAGCAACAAAATACATAATGCAAGTCTGACAAGTTATACAAAACTTAATAAAAAATTTGCCATGGCACACCAGTCCCACCCATTTGCTAACTGTTTTTTCAGTTCCCTGAGGTGAGATGTTTTCTGTGGCATACTTAGAAGAGACTGCTAGAATACAAGGTTATTTCATTCAATTATCTGGTAAATAAATTTAGATACACTGGACAAAATAATCTCTGAGCAACACAATCCAAGAAAGATGATGCAGTCAGCATTAACAAATGATTACAATCATTCTTCCTTCCCTAAGATCCCTCAGACACTTTCCAATAGTTTCCCATATGCAAAATAATACTATGTCTTTATAGCTATATAAAGTATTATATCATAAAAATATACAGAATATTGTAAATATAAAACATAGGTAATATAGCAGATGTGATTACAGTTCTATTTTTTTTTTGCACCAAGCAATTATTTTCACTGCTGTTATCAAAAGAGAAAAGATAACATTTCATATTGCGTGAAAATATGTGCAGTTAGATGGATTTCTGCAGCCCTATATATAAATGACATGAAAACTTCAAGACCGTGTTTCCTGGGATTCACTAGAATACCTGTTTAATCAGAGATACTGTTCAGTAGCTGCTAAAAAGTACTGCAAAAAATAGAAATATATTTGAATCCTTAACATTTCCTTTCTGCAAAGAGCTGATATACAGTTTCTCCTGAAAAGTCAACTATGGTCTTAGGCATTTGCAGTTTTTTGAGTTTTTTTAAAAGAATCCTAGTCTAACATTTGATAAATTTTTCATTAATTTTATAATAGATCAAAAAGGATTAAGCTCCACTAAGATAGCTGTTTAGAAAAGAGATTATGTTTTGGATTAATCAATTGTTAGAAAGCATTAACTCTTCATCTCTGTCTAGTTTCACAATTCATTCACAATAAATTTCAAATACAATACTAAATAAAAGTTATTTGAATGTATAATGAAAATCTTTGTCCCTACAGGTATAGAGAAAAAAAAAGAAAAAAAAAAAAAAAAGATCATTCTTGATGAGGTTATACAGTTTCTCCTCATCTATTTCCCTACAAGGTTTATTCTTCATTTCATCATTCCTACAGGTTTACTTATTATCAGGTTGCTCCTGTTTTATACCTATCCAGATCTAATAATCTATACTCATATCCATAATACTGACAGATCTTCAAACAGGAAACTTGTGCTATGTTATACAGTATAGCATATTCAAATTCTGAACAATTACTTGTTACATACTTCATGTATTGTATGAAAACAATTCAATGACTGAAATGTCATGTTTGTAATTAAACCTCAGAAAAAAAAAAAAAAATCCGGTCATTTCATAGAATCATAGAATGGCTTGGGTTGGAAGATCAAAGATCATCTGGTTCCAAATCCCCTGCTGTGGACAGGGCTGCCAACCACCAGATCACTAGATCAAACTGCCCAGGAGCCCATTCAGCCTGGCTTTGAACACAGCCAGGGATGGGGCATCCACAACTTCTCTGGGCAGCCTTCTCAAGTGCCTCATCACTCTCTCAGTCAATAATTTTGTCCGAACATCCAACATAAACCTCCACTCTTTCAGTTTTAGCCCATTCCCCCTTGTCCAGCCATTATCCACTTAACCACCTGTGTAAAAAGTCGGTCCCCCTCCTGCCTGTAAGCTCCTTTCAAGTATTGGAAGGCCACAATGAGGTCTCCCCAGAGCCTTCTCTTTTGCAAGCTGAACAATCCCAACTCCCGCAACCTTTCCTCATAGGAGAGGTGCTCCAGCCCTCTGATCATTTTGGTGGCCCTCCTCTGGACCCGCTCCAACAGCTCCACATCTCTTCTGTACTGGGGGCCCCAGGCCTGGACACACTACTCCAGGTGAGGCCTTCCAAGGGCAGAGTAGAGGGGGAACTATCACCTCCCTCTCCCTGCTGGCCACCCCTCTCTTGATGCAGCCCAGGATGCCATTGTCCTTCCTGGCTGCAAGAGCACACTGCCAGCTCATGTCCAGCTTTTCATCTATCTGAATGCCCAAGTCCTTCACTGCAGGGCTGCTCTCAAGGAGTTCTTCACTCAGTCTGTACACACACCTGAGATTGCCTCGACCCTAGTGCAAACCCCCGGACTGACGCTTATTCTTGTTGGACTTCCTTTACTTGGAAACTATCCAAAATTACAAATAAACATCTGGTAAGCCTTTATTACTACCTACCACAAGCAATTCTACAGACTGAATAGTCCCATCTCTCTCAGTCTGTCCTCATATGGAAGGTGTTCCATCCCTTGGATCATTTTTGTGTCCCTCCTGTGGACACAATCCATATAAGGAAGAGTAACACACATAGTATGAGGAAGAAGTTTTTTACTACAAGAATAGTGAAGCACTGGAACAGGTTGCCCAGAGATGTTGTGGGTTGCCTCATCCCTGGAGACCTTCAACGTCACGATGGAGAGGGCTCTGAGCAACCTGATCTAGCTGCAAACATCCTTGTTCACTGCAGAGGAGCTTTACTAGATGACCTTTAACTGTCCCTCACAACTCAGACCAATCTATGATTCTGTGATTCTATGACTCCATGTCTTGTACCATAGAAAACTGGCTACACTAATAGTACTTTGGGAAGACATTGAAATGATGTGCATCGATACAAGTAGACACTTGGGTCAATGTTGCTCAAGGAGTAGTTCACCATAATCAGAAGTGTCTGGACACTGATGGTAACCACTTAGAGCACCTCCTGTAATTGCAGAAGTCAAACGTGACTTGTATTCATCTTTTGTTACCAGTATATATTATTACAATTTTAATGCAGGTTTTTTTTTTCATTTCTTAAAATGTGTATGCATTTTTTTTGGCACCATCTGTATTTTTTCCAATTTGATGTGATGTCTCAAGTTCCTCTCTCAAGTACGTTAGCAGAAACAGAAAGCCTGAAAAAAAAAGAAAAAAATCCAAACACCTGAATACTATTTATGAAAAATTGTCAGTTTCATAGCAAATTATACTGTACGTGTCTAAGCAATATGTCTGTACACACAGTGTATAAGGAGACATGATAATGAGCTCTGTAAGTAGCAGCAAATAAATACAGCTTTAAGTTTTGAGTTCTTGTGTATTCTTCACAACTGCGATATAAACTTTATTAACAGTTTTACTGCAGCAAATAAGTAAAAGAAGAAAAAATCAATCAATATTTTTCTTAAAAGACAGATAGATCACTGTAAACCTGTCTTAAACAATAGAATACTATATTCTTATCACAGTTACCAGTCCTGCACCACTATTGCTCAGTAATGTATTATATTTTTTTATCCTTAATATAATAGAAAAATAGTCTTATGTGTCTTGCATTACAAGTAATTTTCAGTCTTAGGGATGATAGCAAGGAGACATATATAGGACAAAAACTCATACAGAACAACTTCCTCCTTCTCCTCCCCTCCCCTCCCCTCCCTCACTTTCTACCAGGTGTCTCCCTGTGGATATACCCATTGAGGCCAGTGAGGATCAAAGTGACAAACAAATCTGTCTGTATCACTGGCCTACATTGCCTGGCACAAAGTACGTAGCATGTTGCATTGTCTCTTTATGGAAACAGGTGATAACGCAAATAACAAATACATTCTCAAATGGTCCTAGAGTTTGTCAGCTGAAAAGGTGGACCTGAGAAAAGCAGGTTTCCTGTCTTACTTGGTCATTTGTAGTCCATAACTTTATGTCATTCTATAATTTAAAGTTTTAATAAAACTCTGCATTGCCTAGGTCCTAGAAAATATTTAATCTTTACTGGAATATAATATTGATGTGTAATTGACTAAAGCTTCCTCAGCAAGAAAATTGACATATATTTAATTCACTGTTCACTGAATTAAAAAAGAAATTTCTGAATATTAAAGAGAAATTACAGTGCTGTCAGTAGGCGATTTTGCTACATTGTAATAGCTACAGTAATGTCTCAGTGGTTAAAAAATCCAATCTGAATGTGTTCCTCTAGCCCCTAGGCATTTAGTTCTGTTATCAGCTTCCATATCCAATAATATTGCAGTTTCCTTCATTTTTATTACCTCCACAAATCTTCCTAGGATAAATCTAAGCAACAGATTCATCACCTCTTGATTTAAATATATCACAGGTTCTTCTCTGAGATCCTCAAAGGCAGAGGAAATGTAGTTGAGGAGCAGCTGAAGGAGCTTAGTCTCTATGTGTTAAAAATATTTAGTAGTATCTTTCACCTCTGTGTGAAGCTCTGGCCATGATATATTGACAAACTGAATCAGCACTGTCCAAATTGAATTATTAGAGTGGACAGCATTCTGAGTACGTTCTTTCGTTTTATTTAGTAGTCCTTGTTTAATCATCTGTGCGATATGAATGTGCTTCATGGTAATGCAAAAATGTTAAACATTCTCAGAAATTAAAATGGGTAGCTTTCAAGAGCTTACCATATCTACCGGTGGGTGGAAATAAGCTGCCAACCTGGTAAGATCTGAGACATGCTAGAATGGACAGTAAAAAAACACCCAAGAAAGACCCTCATCCTTCTGAAATGGCTCTAAAGACCAGGCTGGTTGCAATAAGGCATCTCAAATAACTTAAACACAGTAATTTTTAGGTAACTGAATGCCACATCTTACTTCTATACCAATATGGCCATTAAATATTAAAAAAGCATTTTCGCATTCACATGAAAACTCTTCTCTGGTGAGGACTGAATTCTTTAGCACCTAAGTATAACAAGAACTTTGTCAATACCTAAGGACAATTGTTGTATAAAGTTTTGATACTATTTACCAAAGATTTTATTCTATATTTGTTAGAGATAAATATTTTATTATTTTGTTACATTATTTCATTTTTTAACCCCACTAGGGTTTTTCTCTATCACTTTCCACTTCACATTATTTTAAAAATAGACTGATACCACAGTTTCACTCTATGCAGGACAGATAAAATTAGCAAATAAGTTCATAATCAGTGAAGGTTAAATCAAATGCTTTGATAAGAGTTTAATTTGCAGTTTGTTCGACTAAATTTATAATGTAAGAATAAAAGTATCATGTCTTATGAGTAAATGCATAAGATAGTTTAATACTCTAGTTGATTGAAATAGCTGATTAAAATAACTTGCTTATATGTTTCTCTTCTTGGTGTGGAAATATTTAAATATTTACCCAATAAATATTTAACCTATATGATTATAACACAAAACAGTTTCACTTCAATCTATTACATTGTGAAAAAAAAAAAAAAAAAACATTCACAAATTCGGTTATGTTGTTNAAATTCGGTTATGTTGTTTTTTTTTTTTTTCTTTGTTATGATCTCTTCCAGTGACAAGAGCATTCAGCATGAAGTAGTATACATGGTCTTTTTTTAGCAAAATAGAAAGCCACCTTAAGTTGTGATATTTGGTAGTGACATATTGTCATGTCTTTTCACAGGTATTCCATATCATGACATCATGTAATAAGCTGACACAGGTGGGAGGGCTGCTAAGGAGAAACCACAGCCCCCAGAATGCTCCTGACCCTTTCCATGTGGTTTCTGGGTTCCAGCAGTTGCTCCCCACATTGTGTCCGTTACTTGTCCATTGTGGACAAACATAGGTCAGGAGACACTACCATGCTTTCCAATTTGTTAGATTTATTGCTTTCAATTCCTTTCATATTGTATTATTTTGCATTCCTTTGCTGTTTTTAGTAAACTAATTATCTTCTACTTAAACTGCGCCTCCTCCATCCTCACTCGTCTACCCAGCCTCCACGAAAAGGGGGGGTGTAGGGGAGGGGTCTAGGCCCTGTTGTGGGACAATCTTTAATTAACCCATGACACATATTCAAATGCATCATGTTGTATGCATGTTTCAGAACTAACTAAGGAAACTTTTTTGCAAGTATATGAATATTCAGTTTAACGTCCTTTTTTTTTGTACAAATTTGAAGAGAAAATTCTTTAAGTATTTTGCTCTGTGTGTGTGTGTGCCTGGATATATATGCACAGTGCATAACACATTAGAACCCTAATTCTTAAGTGAAGTTTTGATGTCTTATTTTCAGAAAAAACAGAAAATAATAAAAGTTGATAGATTTATGATGTTATGAATTTATGAATTTAACTTCAATAAAGAATAAGCACAATATCCTGTCTTATGCACAATTTAAACTCAGAAGGGCTGGCAAGTAGCGAAGGCTAATTCCTAAACTGCTTTAAGCTCTGTAGTTAAATGGATTATCAATTTACAGTAGTGTTGTGAGCTATCGGGATTTTAAACCACCACAAGTAGTACAGAATTTGGTTCAATATAATTTATGAAACCTCTGCTTTCCTTCTTCTGCTGTATGCTAACACCACACTTGTAGGGTTACAGAGCCCTTAGTTCTTAATGGACTCTGTGGTGGTGCAGGCTGCATGGTGCCTGTGCAGCTGTCACTGGTGATGGTAGCACCCTACAACACGAGTTCTGGACCCAGTGCAGTTCCTGCTCTGAGCTAGAAGTGCTGTCAAGTAATTACTGACAGTGAACCAAGAATTGAAGGGCTGGAGCTTTCAGCATGTAAGCAATGCTAAAATACTCTCACACAGAAAGAAAAAGGACAAAGATTGTATCTCAACAGAATATTTAGTCAACAGATCATCTCTGGATGTAAATACAAATTTTGGTAAAAGCAGATTTAGGCAGTATTAGAGTGATACTTTAGCACAGTTTAATGAACATATACTGAATACTTACTTAAATTTAACCAGAGAGTGATTTTTACCAAGCAAGATCAGAAGCCTTAATATTTCTAAGCAAAGGGAACACAGAAATGAAGAAATTGCCTCACCAGGGTGGGTCAGTGCTACATCCGGCCTACTGTGACAGATCTCTGGAGGGTGATGGAAGCAGATGATCAGTTAATGATCAGTTAGAAACTAGGATCTATTTGTTGTTAGAAACCAGGATCTCTGTTAGCAAGAACCAGGAGATAGAAAGGGCTTCATGACTTCTGGTTCCCTATGCAATTTTTCTTTAAGCTCTAATTCCTTATGCAATTGTTTCCTGTGAAAGGCCATTATATCCCTGTCTGGCTGAGATTAATTTGATAGTTTGGGAAACAGCCAACTCAGCCTTTTGTGCCAAGGGTGAAAAGTTCAAAGNAGGAGACTTATGATAATGATTTCTTGGAAATAATTATAATAGCCATGTCCATTCCTGGAAACTATTGTAATGATCCAGCCTATCTTGCTGAATATGCATCCTTCTGTATAATAAACAGACTTTTTTTTTGCAATTCGGTGTGCTAGCTTGGAGGAGTGATCCCCCATGCACATGACGCTGTAATAAACATATCTGCTCTATAACATTCTGGGTTATAGAGTTTGATTCTGTGCATCAAGGGGAGCACAGGAAACTGCCAATGGAGCTCCAAGAAGACTTTTTTTTTTTTTTTTCACAGGCAGTTTCTTCTGACGGATGTGACTATGCTTTGAGCTGAGGATTTACATATTTATTTAAACATTTATATATGTTCTCAGCTGACATGTAAATCCAAAATCATTTGTCAATACCTTTAGTCATAACCCCTGTGGTATTCCACAGCACTAGGTCCATTTTTACATAGGTTAGAAACTGTCTCTTCTCCCCTGTAAACCAGCTTTTGTGTTTCACATCCAGCACATTTTCAGTTTCACATAAGGTAAACAGTGGCAAATTTATTGTCCTGGTTTCAGCTGGGAAAGAGATTATTTTCTTCATAGTGTCTGATACAAAGCTGTTTTAGCTTTGGAAGAAAAACAGTGTTGTCAAGGCAGAGACAGACACAACACAGACGTTGCAGGTATAGAGAAAGGCAAGCTCTTTATTACACAAACAAGCATCTTTATATATGTTTTGTTGCTATGGTTTAAAGGAAGCAGACCGTACACGTGCCCGTTCTGTATGCTGATTTGTCATTCTTCTATGTCTATGCGGCGTTCATGCAGGGTCCTCGCAATCTGATTGGTGGTGATGTGGTGTAGTCTACGTGTACTTCCAAAACTTGTTCTCCTTTCTTCTGTCGTTGTTTTCATCTCTTAGCAACACATCCGTATCTTAATAACTACATCCTGTTTTTCTCCATACATTTTGTTCCTTTACATTGTTCACTACGGGTAAACAATTATATCTTTCCATTCTGCTTCTTCTAGCTGGTGGCATGCAGTCTTCTCTACACAGTGTTGATAAAACACAGATGTTTCAGTTGTTGCTGAGCATTCAGATTTCAGCTTCTCATACTGCTCTACCAGTGAGGGGGCTGCTGCTGGTGGGGGGGTGTCTTGGAGAGTAGGAGGTGGGGAGGCAGGGCACAAGTAGCTGGGAGGGGACAGAACCCTGCTCTAAAATGACCAACAGGATACTCCATATCATAAGATATCATGTGAAAAATATAAAACTAAGGCGAGCTGGCCTGGGGAACAGACCCTGCTTAGGGACTGACTGTACATTTTCAGTGGGTGGTGAGAAACTGCATTGTACATCACCTGTTTTGTAAATATATACATTATTATCATTACTGTTATTTCTCTTTTCATTTTCTGTCTTACTAAATAGTTTTTATCTCAACTTATCTCAACTTATGACAGCTGAGCTTCCTGCCTGGTTAAAACACAGTAGTCTTGTCTTTTTGGCAGCCAACATGGGGCTTGAGGGGTTGAGATGGTGACAGATCTGAGCAGAATGTGTTAAAACAAAATTTTTACAAGTGATATTGTACCTTAATAACTGCTGTCACAATGTCGACATTTTCATTCACCATGTGGTTATATTTGCTTTCAAGGCTGCTTTTCTTAACTCCTTTCAGGTTGTTTATCATCTTGAGGGCTGACCTAAGATTATTTATGGTTTTGCCAATTTATAGATCACACGTGCTCATATTATACCTCTTGCGTTAAAAGGGTCAATACCCAGTACAGCACTACAGGCCCGGTTGCAGCCAAACGGGTTCACAAAAGCAACCATAGGGATTTTAGCTGTGCCAAATGAGAACTCCCATGATTACAGATCTAGCCATAGTGCAGCACATTTGTCCAGCTGTGTTCAAATGGACTATCACAACCAACCTTAAAGAACTTGGCTGAGCATACTGAGAAGTCTCACATCTAGATTATAGAATGGTGCTCTTTACTGGGGCAACAGTTAACATGTTCATTTGAAATGCTGGCAATGAATACACTGTCTGCAGAGCATGTGCAAATAGCAATAATACCAATTATAGAACCAACTACAAAACACATTAAAATATGAAATAACTCTGTAGAGATTTCTGAGTTTCCCAGGGAAGCACTCTGTATAGTCAAGCGTGCAAATCTTAAGCAATAGGTTTCTCTACAGTGGAGGGGGGGAGGAGAGAGGCTCAGCCCATCGACTGGTCCCAGAAGCCAGCGGTGTCCTCCTGACTTGTCTGTGATGGTATTTTTCCCCAAATTCCTTCTCTTTCAAGCCATTTTTATACTATTTTCAGGTGGAGTCTGAGTTACTCTAATCATACCTACCTTTGTTGTGGGTGGTGTGGCAGAAATTTGAAAAGCTGCTACCTCAGGGTGACTGATCAGTTTCATAGTACCACCAAGACCCCTTCTCTGCAGAGTTATCACAGAGTCTGGCTGTGAAGTTTTTCACTTTACTCCACTCTCCATGAAATATCTCTGGAGACTACCATACCCAGCTGCCCCAGTGAGACTAATATCCAGGAGTGTACGTTGAGTTGCTTAGGGAACTATCATGGAATAGGATCTTTATATATTCACTGCATTCTATCCTGGAGGTTTCTTCAATGCTTTTCTTCTTTTAAGAGGAGAATATCCCAGTAACTTATTTCCGATAATTACTAGGCATAATTCACCCAAGACTACAGTCACTCAAGCTTCTCAATATCTAGAAGAAATTGGGGAGATCACATGTAGACTTGCCATGAGAATTAGAGCTCAAGGGGCTCTCAGGTTGTTCACTATTTATGAGGCAAGATGATTAGCTCATGGTCATAGCATTTAGCAGGACAGTGTCATCAGTCCTGAGCAAGGCCTTGGGCATAGTGGCCAGGCTGATGCAGGGGTAAGCCCACCACCACAATATCTATGATTTAATTTAAGTATTGCCATCATACTCATACTTCAGGAACATTGCCACAGAAACTTTTAACAAGTAGAGTCTTTACTCATAAAATCGTAGAATCATAGAATCATAGAATCATAGAATCATAGAAAGAATGACTAGGAAGGGACCTCAAAGATCTTCAAGTTCCAACACCCATGCCATGCACAGAGTTTTCAGCCACTAGCTCACTAGATCAAACTGCCCAGGAACCCATTCAGCCTGGCTTTGAACACAGCCAGGGATGGGGCATCCACAACTTCTCTGGGCAGCCTTCTCAAGTGCCTCATCACTCTCTCAGTCAATAATTTTGTCCGAACATCCAACATAAACCTCCACTCTTTCAGTTTTAGCCCATTCCCCCTTGTCCAGCCATTATCTACTTAACCACCTGTGTAAAAAGTCGGTCCCCCTCCTGCCTGTAAGCTCCTTTCAAGTATTGGAAGGCCACAATGAGGTCTCCCCAGAGCCTCCTCTTTTGCAAGCTGAACAATCCCAACTCCCGCAACCTTTCCTCATAGGAGAGGTGCTCCAGCCCTCTGATCATTTTGGTGGCCCTCCTCTGGACCCGCTCCAACAGCTCCACATCTCTTCTGTACTGGGGGCCCCAGGCCTGGACACACTACTCCAGGTGAGGCCTTCCAAGGGCAGAGTAGAGGGGGAACTATCACCTCCCTCTCCCTGCTGGCCACCCCTCTCTTGATGCAGCCCAGGATGCCATTGTCCTTCCTGGCTGCAAGAGCACACTGCCAGCTCATGTCCAGCTTTTCATCTATCTGAATGCCCAAGTCCTTCTCTGCAGGGCTGCTCTCAGTGAGTTCTTCTCCCAGTCTGTACACATACCTGAGATTGCCCCAAACCAAGTGCAACACCTTGCACTTGACCTTGTTGAACCTCATGAGGTTCTCATGGGCCCACTTCTCCAGCCTGTGCAGGTCCCTCTGGATGGCATCCCTTCCTTCAGGGGTATCAACTGCACCACTCAGCTTGGTGTCATCTGCAAACTTGCTGAGGGTGCACTCAATCCCACAGCCTAAGTCGTCAATAAAGATGTTGAAGAGCACTGGTCCCAAGACAGACCCCTGAGGGACACCACTCGTGACCGGCCTCCACCTGGATGTAGAGCCATTGACTACAACCCTTTGGCTGCGATCATCCAGCCAGTTCTTTATCCAACAAACAGTCCACCCATCAAATCCTTATCTCTCAGTTTAGAGATAAGGATATAGTGTGGGACTGTGTCAAAGGCCTTGCACAAGTCCAGGTAGATGACATCTGTCTCCCTCCCTTGGTCCACCGATGCCATCACTCCATCATGGAAGGCCACCTGATTGGTCAGGCACGACCTGCCCTTGGTTAAGCCGTGCTAGCTGTCTCAGATCACCTCCTCATCTGGCATGTGCCTTAGCATCTCCTCCAGGAGGATCCGCTCCATGATCTTCCCAGGCACAGATGTGAGGCTCACCGACCTGTAGTGCCTCAGGTCTTCTTTTCTCCCTTTCTTAAAAATGGGCATGATGTTTCCTTTTTTCAAGTCAACAGGGATCTTGCCTGAGAGCCACGACTTTTCAAATATGATGCAGTGCAACTTGGCAACCAATCAGCCAACTCCTTCAAGACCCTGGGATGCATCCCATCCAGGCAAGCTAAAATTGTTTTGAAAATGTAGAACATAACTGGGATATTCCAGCTAGCATGGTCTTATTGTTGTGCCTTCAGCATGTGTTTCTGCTTTTATTTATTTTTACTGCCCAGAGATCTAGCCTGTGGTATGATGGTTCTGGGCGGGAGGGTCTGTGGGAGATTATGGGCAGGTATCTGTCAATTGTCACATGGGTCTGGAACTCACTCTTGAACAAGCATGGAATCCTAAAAAGTTGACAGAATAAGGTATTCCCTGCTCCTGTCAATATCAAAGACTTACAGCTCGCTGTACTCTGCTGGGGTCCTGGCTCGAGCCTATCACACACTATTCAGCACCTTCAAAACGAATAAAATGGCTCTGGAGTATAAGGCTCTAGTGGACACCATCACACAATGTACTCTAATGTCATCAAGTTTTAAAGGTGTAGAATCCATCTTTCTTTCTGGCATAACAGAGAGTGCCGCGTGGGGGGGAGACAGGACGAGAGATGAGAAGCGTGGAGAAATCAGGAACAACTCAATATGAGTTATCCAGGTAGCCCGTTTATTGCTCAGATACACTTGCTTATATAGCCTTAGCCTTGTTGCTAAAAATAACTTGCTCCCATTGGGTACACCTGCTTATATAGCTACTAAATATATCTTGTGCTTTCATTGGGCTACAATAGCATCAATCATTAAACTCTAGCCTATGACTTATCCTCTAATTATAATATGTTCCTGCCCTACCCAAATGCTAGCTCCTAATCTTATACTTCAGAGATACTGTGTCCTTGAGGCCTACTCTTTAATCACTGCTTATTACAGAAAGGCCTGTTCGTGCAGCTGCATGTCTGTTATTCGCAAACCACGCTCCCACAATGGAGCTAACTTTGGAGGCCAAAGTGAGCCTAACTGGGAATGAGTGACAAAGAACCCTATTATGACTGGCCCATCAGCTCCATGCTAAACCACATTTATTTAGGCAAATAGAAAGTGAACTGAATAAAGTAATAGAAGAGAAAGGCCAAGGTTGTGTATTGGGTCAGGTGTAAAGTAGTGCTAGATGGTAACAGTGTTGATGTCATTGGTGAGCAGGCTGAGGCATACTTGAGGGGCTGGCGGGGTGGAGGAGGCCTCATGTGTGCCAGAATGGGCTCTTTTAGTCTACTGCACAGCATTCAATCCTTTTGGTTGCCCAAAATTTACATCTGAGTAAAGTGTGTACTTAAACCTTTGTTTGATAGTCATAGTTATGAACCTGTTTATTTTTGGGCCTGCTATTCCACCAGCTGTGGACACAGGTAGGTGGTAATGCCCATATGAAAGCAGGCAGTGAATCTCAGCAATAGGCTGGCCTGAGGAGGGCACAAACATCCCTGTATGGTCAGTGAAGGAGAGCTGCCATTTTTTGATCTGCCCATCGTAACATGTTTAGACACTTGATTATTTTTGCCTAAAATTTAGGATGACTAAAATCTCAGACATCTTGAGATTTTAAGTGGTAGCATATCATTATCTATTTCAGAGCTGTGGAAGGAAGATGTAATGAACTTTATCATGTGATCTTTTCTTAATGAATGATTTCACCATAACTACTTTTTGTAGTATGATATGTTTGTGTTTATGTTTACTGAGTCTCTCTAGCTGTAATAAATAAATAAATAAATAAAAATAAATAAAAATTGACACACTTTCAGAAATTCTAGTTCCCAGTAAACATTTAAAGTATGTATATATGTATGTATGTATGTACATATACTTTTATGGTAGAAAGATGCAATAAAACAAATAACAAAGGATTAGAAAGGCTGATGAAGAGACTGTCAATATTTCTTGTCTAGTACCTCTGTGTATTGTACAAAATAATGCAATACAACTAGTAAAAATAAGTGAAGAATCACTACCGTCTAAAGAAAATAGTGTAAATTATTTCAATAATGGCAAATGTTCTGTAAAATTAAAGAAAGAAAAGAAAGAAAGAAA
>VXAV01005673.1:6058-27825 GCA_013399715.1 Alectura lathami | reverse complement strand
AAAATACTTAAAAAAAAAAAAAAAAAAAAAAAGATAAAAAAGTCCTCTATAGACATTAAGAATTTGATTTAAACTAATTTTCCAAATGATTTGTCATATTCATTTTTTTTCTTTGTGTGTGAATTTGTGTGTAATACACTCTATTCTGTGATTGCCTTTTAAGAGAAATGTTTTGTGATGGAATGACTGTAAAGTATACTAAATTCCTGAAAATGCAAGTAGTTGACACATCTGTACGTCTGTGTTGTCTTAAATATTCTCAATACTTCCTTCTTACAAGGAAAAATAAACGTTTTACATGATTTTTTTTGTAATGCAGAACTTCCAAGAAGCAAGACATTAAAAACTCCATCCAATCTGAGACTCAACATAATTTAGACTATACAGACACTTTGCCAACCTTAAAGCTTCAATATTTTATAACTGCTTCCAGGGCCACAAACCTATGCACTGAAATTTACCTACAAGTACAGAAAATATACAAATAACAAAGGTTAAAGATCTAGGGCTTATCTGACAAAATACAGCAGCAGTATTTTATAGCCCCATCCTGTGTTCTGAAAGTGGTAAATTATTACCTTCCACAGGAAACAGGTAAAATCTCTATTAAAAAATATTTCCAAGATATATCTCCAGGTTCAAGTATTCCTGAAACTTTGAGAGGATTTGTGCACAGGGAGAATCTGGATTGAGACTTACAGAAGGTTCTACTTTTTTTTTAACAAAGAGGTTATTCATACCTTTTTAATTAAATTTAAATGTAATCTTGGTACATACAACAATAATGAAGACATTCATTGTCCTAACATGGTAATTTTAACTATATCTGTTGCACTCTGGAGGGTCAGATATACTTGTTCTTGGCATTCAGCATCACATGTCACTTAAATCTTTATGAATATTCAATGTATTAATCCCAGGATATCCAATGTCTCTAGTCTCCCATTGAACAGTGAGCTTTAGCACCCTATGGATATGGAAATGAACTCATTATTGTCCCAGTTTATTTTGTGGACAAAAATTTAATTCATTAATAGGATTAAATTAAAATTCTATTACATTTATCCTCTTATTTGGCATAATAACTAAAATGAAGAATTACAAGAAATGGAAAAGAATAATCAGAATATTAAAGAAAAAAAAAATAAAGAAGGGAACAGTTTGTCTTAGGAAATCATACATACCAAAGATAAGTTTTTACAATGAGTTAAGTCATATCCTGTCTTGTTGTCTGCCATAAACTGACTTCAGGTATGCACATATGCATTCAAGTGTGTGTATGTGTATATTTCTGTTTATTTGTATATTACTTATTATTTGTATATGTAATTGGTTTGTGTTCTGAGTTTATGTTCATAACTTATGTGAGACCTGCCTTGACAAATCAAAATGCTGACTTCCCTCCTCTCATGAGCTGCCATTTCAGCTATAATTTCTGCTAGCATGCATTGGTGCATTACACTTCAAATGGGCAAGTTTATTTGAAAAAATAATAAACAGTTCTTAGGTTCCATACACTTTAAAAAATTCTGGCCACATCTATTGGATCATTACATGCAAAATTCAGTTGATTTGAGTTGTGTTTGGGATCTTTAAATAAAGGTGCCATATGTATCATAAAAAGGTAAAGACAATGTCTTAATACTCTAAACCTAAATGTATTAGAAAACTACAATGTTCCTGTAATGGTGCAGAAGCTGGAGAGAGTTTACACAAACATCATGGGAAGAGTTTGGTGGGGAATGACTGTTTCTGAACTGTGAGGGCACAGCTACACACAAACAGATCTGAAGCAGATGTTTTAGTACTGACATTTCCTTGCAACTGAAACATAACAGTGTCCCCAACAGCAGAAGACAAAAGTGGAGTGTGTAGCAAGTTGTTAGTTTTCTGTGTACCATTGTACCTTCTATGAAACTTGGTTTTAAATTATGCAGGATACAAATTTTCATAAGCAACTATATAGAACAGAACGAGAAAAAAATATTGATACAACTCCATTATCTGCAACACTAGAAATCCTTTTTCTTTTAAAAATGACTGAGTCTAGTTTTCTTACAGTCTGAGTTAATTTGATCCATACTAATGGATACTAAAGGGAGATATTTCCTAGGTAACAAAAATTGGTACAGTTTCTCCTGCCTTACGCAAAATGTCAGGTTTTGTGAGGAACTAGAATAGATCCTATGAAATTAAAATGTGAATGAACAGAAGAACAATTTCTATGCAAAAGTCACTACGCAGCCAATGTTCACAGCTAGAACAGCAGCTTGGTACTTCTCTCCAGATGACAACATAATTTAACACGTTGCTGATCCTGTGGTCATACAGCAGGTATTTCAAACCAGACATCTATTAATCTGCTTGAGGATTCAGCTGTGGAGTGATGCTCTTCCAATGAAAAGGCAGATAATGAAGATCATATTGAAAGTGTCAAAAGACCAACACTTAACTGAAATGAAGCTTTCAGTGTTTCCAAGAACAGATTGCTCCGTTAGCCCAAATTGCAGTCCTTAGGCATTTCTGTAGATGGTAGAATTATGTTTAAGATTACATATAAAAAGAAAAAAGTCCATATTATTGTATCTATCAGTACCAACTACAACTTAAATATTCTCTAGAAATGAATTTAATTAGCTTTTTGGGTACTTACATATTTAAAACAGTCAGGATTAAATAAAGTCATGATAAATTTGTTCACAACTAAAACAAATACTTATTCTTCAGGCAGAATTAACTATTAGGACAAAGAAATTTTTTAAAATAAAATTTAAGCTTGAAATACTTTATGTGTTTATTTAGTCTGCATTATTCAGATCACTTCTGCTGACTTTTTACATGATCTGACAGTGATAGGACAAGGGGAATGTTTGTAAACTAAAAATGAGGATTAGATTAGATACTAGGAGGAAATTTTTTACTCAGAGGATGGTGAACCTGGGAACAGGCTGCCCAGAGAAGCTGTGGATGTCCCACCACTGAAGGTGTTCGAGGCTGGGCTGGATGGAGCCCTAGGAAGCCTGATTTAGTGAGTGGCAACCTTGTCCATGGCAGGGGGGTTGGAACTGGATGATCTTTAGTGTGTCTTCCAATCCAAGCCACAATGTGATTCTATGAAAAATCAATTGCATATTAAAATTATTTTTATATAATTTCATGGGTTTTTTTTTGTTTGTTTTTGTTTTATTACTTTTTTTTAATTCTGAAAAATAATTGAATATTAAAATATATTCACACATTTTGTAATCCAAAATGAATGCTTTGCCTGAAATGCAGTATTTCAGTAAAATCTTTTCCTGGACTGGATAATTTAAAAAAATATATATAGATCATCACAGATCGAATAGTAATTGTACAGGTACATTATGAATACAAGGAACTGGAGAACAGTATTACTCTACTATCCAATAACCCCTGGTAGCATACGAGTTTACAATGGGTTATAGCAGGGTTTTTGTTTGTTTGTTTGTTTGTTTTCCCAACACTTTGATAATTTTATGCTTTATTGTTTATTCACAGAGTACATTGGTTGGATGTTTGTGGTGGTGTTATGCTTTTCATTATGTTCTTAAACACTGCATGTATATGTTCTTCAAAATCTGTTAGAATACCCTCACTCAAAATTCATTCAGAATCACAGAATCATAGGAGTCAGAAGGGATTTCTGTCCAACCTCCATGCTAAAGTATGTTACAGAGGAAAGTATCCAGGCAGGTTTTGAGCATCTCCAGAGAAGGAAACTCCACAACCTTTATGGGCAGCTTGTTTCAGTGCCTTTTTACCCTCAGAAAAGTTATTTCTCAATAATGATGGAATTTTCTGTGTTGCAGTTGGTGCCCATTGCCCCTTGTCCTGTTGCTGGGCACCACCAAATAGAGCCTGGCCCCGTACAAGAGTATGGGCCCTTTAGCTTTTTATAAGCATTGATAAGATCCACTGTCAGTCTTCTTTTCTCCAGGCTAAACAGTCCCATATCTCTCAGTCTTTCCTCATGAGAGATGCTCCAGGCCCGTAATCAACTTTGTAGCCTTCAGCAGAAGTTCCCTGCCTTTCTTGAATGGAGGAGCCCAGAACTGTACACAGTACTCCGGATGTGGTCTCACCAGGGAGGAGTAGGGGGGGAAAGATCACTCTGTTGGTGACATTTTTTTTTAATTCACCCCACGATACCATTGGCCTTCTTGCCACATGAGCACACTGCTGTCTCATAGTCAATCTGTTGTCCACCAGAACACTTTGGTCCTTCTCCACAGAGTTCCTTTCCAGCAGGTCAGCACCTAACCTGTGCTGATGTGTGCTGTTTATCCTCCCCAGGTGCAGGACCCTACACTTGCCTTGTTGAACCTTATCAGGTTTCTCTCTGCCCCACTCTACAGCCTGTCGAGGTATCATTGAATGACAATAACCATAAAAATTTAATGTGATTGAAGAAACTAAAATAAATACAAGCTGGAATTGTATTCTGTAAAGGGTTAAGTTTATCAAAAAGTGATGTTAGAAAATTAGGCATATTCCCTTCTAAAGTAATTGTTTTAAAAAATTATATAAGATGGTACATTATATTTTGTTGTCAAAAATAAACCATGTAACATGAAATAACAGAAATAAACAGCACTGAAAATAGGGACATACTAATAAAATATTGAATGAAACGGAAGTATATTCACTTAAATTTTTTTGCCACAAGTAACTATTGTATTTTATTTTTATGCAAAACCCAAAACCTAATATTTGACTACTAATCTGTGTTTTAGTCATAACACTAATTCCCTAATTGCAAATCTCTGCAAGATTTTGAGTGTACACTAAGGTACTGACTGCCTTAATTTTATACTGGTGGTCATTTTGGAGACTGAACAGTAGCATTTATCTGCTTGAATCTTATATATGAAAAACCTGATTAAGATCTGATGGAAGGAAAAAGTATCTATTACTGTAGAAATACCACAGAACAAAAAGAAAAGGAAGTGTGAGTTAAATAAGAATGTAAGAGAGGAAAGAAGTAGACAGTTTTAGGACTAGGAGATGTAAACACTATCTATTTTATGTAACATTTTCCAGTGAATAGTTAATGTCATGAATTTGATCATTTTACAGTTTTTCTACAACAGAGAATAAGGAAAATTAGTTTCTGGAATACATGGTTAAATAAATGGAATTTATAAATTTTATTGTGAATTATAAACATCTTCTGCTGTACCATTATTTATATAGCGTAGGAGAATGAGTTAAAAAAAATATCTATTTTCCACTCTCTGATTCTAATGGATATCTCAAACTTAGAACAGGTAGGGATGTTGGTATGACTTCATACACAAACAAAAATTACATCAGATCTTTTTCATAATTTAAATTGACTTCTTTTTCTAAGCAAAGTTTTCTTACATAATACAATTCAAAGATCAGATAAGGGAAAAATAAAATGAAATAAAACAACCTACCAACAAACAAACAAACAAACAAAAATTACCATTGATGATTTCTAGTAAGCATAGAGTGAATAGACAGCATAGATTTAGTGAGTTAATCAAAAAAGACATGTACTTTCCACTTTAATAAAAATCTAGAAAAAGACAACTGCAAAAAAAAAAAAAAAAAAAAAACTAAATAAAAGGGAAACAACATTTTCATTTTTAAGAAAGGAAGGAAGGAAGACCTGGGGAACTACAGACTGGTGAGCCTCACATCTGTGCCTGGGAAGATCATGGAATGAATCCTCCTGGGGGAGATTCTAAGCCACCTGCAAGATGAGGAGGTGATCCGAGACAGCTAACATGGCTTCACCAAGGGCAGGGCATGCCTGGCCAATCTGGTGGCCTTCTAAGATGGAGTGAGGGCATCAGTGGACCAAGGAAATGTGACAGATGTTGTCTACCTGGACTTGTGTAAGGTCTTGGACATGGTCCCACACTATATCCTTATCTCTAAACTGGAGAGATATGGATTTGATAGGTGGACTTTTTGCTGGATAAGGAACTGGCTGGATGGTCACAGCCAAAGGGTTGTAGTCAATGGCTCTACGTCCAGGTGGAGGCTGGTCACGAGCGGTGTCCCCCAGGGGTCCGTCTTGGGACCGGTGCTCTTCAACATCTTTATCAATGACTTAGACTGTGGGATTGAGTGCACCCTCAGCAAGTTTGCTGATGACACAAAGCTGAGTGGTGCAGTTGATACCCCTGAAGGAAGGGATGCCATCCAGAGGGACCTGGACAGGCCGGAAAAGTGGGCCCACGAGAACCTGATGTGGTTCAACAAGGTCAAGTGCAAGGTGTTGCACTTGGGTTGGGGCAATCCCAGGTATGTGTACAGACTGGGAGAAGAACTCCTTGAGAGCAGCCCTGCAGAGAAGGACTTGGGCATTCAGATAGATGAAAAGCTGGACATGAGCTGGCAGTGCTCTCTTGCAGCCAGGAAGGCCAATGGCATCCTGGGCTGCATCAAGAGAGGGGTGGCCAGCAGGGAAAGGGAGGGGATTGTCCCCCTCTACTCTGCCCTTGGAAGGCCTCACCTGGAGTAGTGTGTCCAGGCCTGGGGCCCCCAGTACAGAAGAGATGTGGAGTTGGAGAGGGTTCAGAGGAGGGCCACCTAAATGATCAGAGGGATGGAGCACAATTTCGACTAGACATATTAAAGAAGCTAAAGACACAACTTAAATATAGATCTTTTCCAAGTTTTACTCTCATATTATGTAATTTTTCTGTTCACAAGTTGAAGGACATCTTAGAATAAGAATAAAAAGATTATATTTTAAAGCTTACATTCAACAAAAAGGTACTTGAGTAAACGAGCTATGGAACTAATGGAATATTTGTATTGTCTATAAACAATAAGGTCTTTTTCTTAGTTCATTTTGAAGACAGGTTTTTAAGATTACAAATCTTTCAGACAAAGACTGTGTCTCATTTCTCTACCACTCAACTAACCCATTTAACTTTGAGATTCTAGACTAAGTACAGAGAACTGACGGTGAAGAAGAGAACTGTGTTCTCTAGTGGAAAAAAAAATATATATATTCCATGTGGGAAACTGAAAGCATGACTATAAAACTCACAATGCCTTTGTCACAAATTGCTTAAATCTTTTCCAGGTATAATGTGCTGATTAGAATGAATTAACCCAAAACAAGTGCGTATTTGGATAAGAAAGAAACTTAGACAACCGTAGACTTGATTAACATTGTTTACATAACTTTATTGATTTATTGGTAATGTTTCCAGCAGTTCTACTATGTGATCATTTATGTCAAATTGATTTGCTTCTGTTTCATTCCAAAGAACCTTGTGTGGCACAATATATTTCTGAAGGTTCTTGATCAGTGTATCATATACAATGACTTTCATTGTGGAGTACAGGACTAACATTCTGATAGAGAAATCTGTGACTTCAATTTTGTGTATTACTGCAAAACAGGCTGAATGTCTTGGCAGAGAGACAAATAGGCATGTAATATATCCAATGGCGTTTTGATGGGGAAGAATTCCAGTGGATGAAATTTAATTTAACTTTTGATTTCAAATGGTTAGAATTTTAAGCCTGTTGATATGCTGCTAATAGCTCATTAGTTCTGCAAAGTTACTTGTCAGATTTATTTCAATTTTCAAGAAGATTTCCTAAGAAGAAAATTCGGACTATTTTATTTTCTTATTTTCCTTTGTTTCTGCTTCAAAACTGAATAAATGTAAAAGATACTTGAATGCTAATGCTTATTCCACAGTTAGATAATGACAAACTTGTCCCAGGTTTCTCAACAACACTTCGGACTCAAGTCCAAATATGGCATTATATTTTTTCCAGATCTGTCTTTTCAGTTGCTAGTCTTTTTAAATACAGAAGAAATAACAATAAGCTTGATTCTAATTAAATTTTGAAAGATGGAAGAAATAATTAAGACAGTCATTCTTAGTCTGGTGATATTTTTTGGTTGTTACAAAATTTCTTTATAAAGGTGAAATATTCTTTTTTATTATTATTATTTAGGGCATCTCCTGTCATTAAGTACTATTTCTACTACATTGCAAGTTGTGCTGAAAGAAAACGCTTTTTTTAAAAAGAAAAACTTTTAACTGTTAGCATCCATACTGTACATTATAGAGTAATGATTTATTGTCTAAAGCCACACAACTTTCTTGAAAAAAAGAATTGAAAGAAATTGTTATTTTGGGATGATGTTGTATTCTGTAATTTCAGATGATAAGTAAATACACAGAAATTAGATTTAATGTAAAACACTTTATTTCTGTATTGACTTGGGTATTTTTCACTTCTGCTTGCAGTATGCTAGCTTCTGAAGTAAATGACATGAATAAAATGCGTAGAAGAATATATGCAACATGGGAGGATGGTTTGCCTGACTAAAGAGCAACTGAATCTTGCTGCATAAAGGAGAGGTAATTACTTCTTTACAAAAAATGAGTAAAAATAATGAGTTGTTAAGTATGTCCACTAAAAACATTGTATACAGTTAGGACTTTGACTTACAGATAATATTTTGAAGGGAAATGCAGGAAATCAGCTTGTTCTGTCTGATAAAACTGAATTAACCACTAGACTTCCACAGCGAATGTGTTTCGTACTTAGGTCATGTATAAGAAAAAGTAAGAAAAGCTCTTCAAAACTTTGATAAATCCTGTAATACATGTTTTAAAATTGGAAATTAGTGCCATAAGTTAACATGTCCAAGCAACATTTTGTTGAAGATTTTAAAGAAATAACTGCTACATAAAAGCTTATATCACTACCAAATTGAAAAGGCTGTAACTTCACAACCGTACAGAGATTTTGGATTAAGCTAATTAATGTTTGTAACAAGAAGAATATTTTTGCTTTATATAGAAAACATTAAGAAATTAGGTAATTTAAACATTGCAAGAAGAGAGAAATTTCATTTAAGAAAAGGGGCTTTCTCAGATTATAATTATTTAGCACTTGGGAAAGGATCCAGTTCTCCATAAATAGCTGATTTTACTCCTGTAATATTAGGATGTTTTGAAAATAGTTAAGCCTAAGAAAAATAGTAATGATGTTTCCCTGTCACTATAAATAATAATAGTAATGATAATAATAAATCCTGAAACAAAGAGAAAAGTATCTATCTTCAAGCTAAGAGACATGATACACTGATTCTAGAATATTTTACTATATATGTATATATATATATACATATACCAAATGACTGTTGTAAACCTCTTCATTTTATCTGGTGAAGCCTGGTTCACTAGAACACTATTGTTTGGCTGTCAGATGAAGTCCCCAGTGACTGGAAAAAGGGAAACATCACTCCCATTCTATGGAAGGGAGAAAGAAATGTCCGGGGAACTACAGGCTGGTGAGCCTCACTTCTGTCCCTGGAAAGATCATGGAGCAGATCCTCCTAGAAGCCATGTCAAGGCATATATGAGACAAAGACGTGATCTGAGACAGCCAGCATGGTTTCACCAAGGGTGGATCATGCCTCACCAACCTGGTGGCATTCTGTGATGGAGTGACGGCATTGGTGGAACAACAAAGGGCGATGGATGTAATCTACCTGGACTTGTGCAAGGCCTTTGACATTGTCTCTCACCACATCCATCTCTCTAAACTGGAGCTGTATGGGTTTGAAGGATGGACTATTCAATGGACAAAGAATTGGTTGGACGGTCAAAGCCAGAGTGCTGTTGTCAATGGATCTATGGCAGGGTGGAGACCAGTCACAACTTGTGTTGCCCAAGGGTCAGTCTTGGGACCAGTGTCCTTCAACATCTTCATCAGTGACATAGAGAATGAGATAATTTGCACACTCAGTTTGCAGGCAACACCAAGCTGAGTGGTACAGCTGATTCAATAAATGGAAGGGATGCCATTGAAAGGGACCTGGACAGGCATGAAAAGTGAGCCAATGAGAACATCATGAGTTTCAACAAGGCCAAGTGATGCTCTTGGGTAGGCGCAATCCCAGATGTGAGTACAGACTGGGAGAAAGAAAACTTTGAAGGCAGCCATACCAAGAAGAACTTTGGTGTTCCAGTGGATAACAAACTGGACAAGAGCCAGTGGTGTGCTCTTACAGCCTGGAAGGTCAACTGTATCCTGGGTTGCATTAAAAGAGGGGTCGCCAGCAGGGAGATGGAAGTAATTGTCCGTCTCTAATCTGCACTTGTGAGACCTCATCTGCAGTGCTGCATTCCGGCCTGGGGCCCCCAGAACAAGAAAGATGTTCCACATATTTTTTGTGCTCCTTAGCTCTTGAAGCAGGTCTAGAGGAGAGGCACAAAGATGATCAGAGGCCTGGAACACCCCTGCTATGAAGAAAGGTTGAGGGAACTGGGCTTGTTTAGTTTGGAAAAGACAAGACTGCATGGAGACCTCATTGTGGCCTTCCAGTGCTTGAACAGAGCTTATAAACAGGAGGGAGAGTGACTTTTAACATGGGTTGATAGTGATAGGACAACGGGGAATGGTTATAAACAAAGAGAGTTGAGATTTAGGTTAGATATTAGGAGCAAATTTTTCACTCAGTGGGTGTTGTGGCACTGAACAGGTTTCCCAGAGAAATTGTGGATGCCCCATCCCTGAAGGCATTCAAAGCCAGGTTGGATGGGGCCCTGGGCAGCCTGGTGTAGTGGTTGGCAACCCTGTCCACAACAAGGGGATTGAAACTAAATGATCTTTAAGGTCTTTTTCAACACAGGCCATTTAATGATTTATGATTCTATGAATATTTTCTCACTGCAACTTTCTCAAGGAGTGTTCTGTATGAGAGTCATGTTAACAGAAAACAACTGCTTCAGAAGACTTTTTAAAATGAGTAGACAAACTCATTTTAAGTACATAGAGCTGCTAAAAATAATCAAATTATATCCAGTGAGAAATTACAAGACAAAAATATTCTTTTGCATTTGTTGAATATGTACACTTTTTTTCTTTAAATGTGTAAAACTTTTCTGCCAAATGTTAATACTCAAGTGAAATAAAATATAACAAATTATTTATCAATCATTTGTTTTTTAATTATTTGAATAAAAGATGTATTATAGTTCTACATAGGTACTATATTCTCAATAGGACTATACAGACACTAAGCAAGCAGCCATGGTCAGTTTTTATACTTAAATTCAGATCATATATTTTCCTTGCACTTTCAAAGACTGTGGTGGAACTAGAAATCATGTTATGAGAAAACGTCTTCTTCCCAAGAAATCAGAAACATGCTGTTTCATCATTCATTAAAAAACAAACAAGGAAACAACAACAACAACAACAACAACAACAACAACAAACAGAACAAGGGAAAAGAATTTTATTTGGTAATCAACAAAATAAAAATTATAAAAACTAATTTTATAGATGTTTGCTTCTGAATAACAATGCCTGTGTTATCTGAGACGCTGTATTCATGTGTTCGTGA
Organism: Alectura lathami; assembly: GCA_013399715.1. NCBI lineage: Eukaryota > Metazoa > Chordata > Aves > Galliformes > Megapodiidae > Alectura > Alectura lathami. The sequence goes on along the minus strand of VXAV01005673.1, from coordinate 16,439 downwards.
CCTTACAGCTTTCCCTTATTAAATGCTCATCAGAGGGATGATTTACTGAATATGTGAGACATGCACTGGGAATTAGTGTTTGGAAAAGATCTGTGGATTGCAGTTGGATTCATTTTACCCGACAAGAAGTTATAGATGTTTTTTCTGAGTAATGGACAGAAGTATATTGACTAGTTTATTATGTGCCTTTTTTTCTTGTTAAGTGATCTTGCTATAAAACACCTTTGGACTTCTTACTAGTCTTACTTTCCAATCTTCTTTAAAGTTTATAATCTTATGCAATTTCAGTAAAAGCAAAAAGAACAAAGCTGAGTTAATGAGTAAACAAAATGATAGCAGTATTAATGTTGGACAAAATGAAATTAAACTCAGATTTTGCTGATGAAGGAGCTCTAAGTGTTAAGCAATTGAGCAGCAAAAAAAAAGGGAAACATTGCATAGGGCTGATGNCTATTTACAAAATTAAACCGGCAATATACAAGACAGTGGGAATATTAAAAAGGAAATAATAAACATGTAGGAGTTGGTTTCTCCTTCAAGTCTAAAAATGCACATTAACATATAATGGCCAAGACAAATAATCTTTTGCAGATGCTGTTATAATCTTAACATATAGAAATAAATCTGGCAGCTGGACAAAACTGCAATAAGTTTTCTAAAGTGCAGGAAAATATCAGGTAGCAAAAGGAATATATTTATAATAAATGACAATGTTAATGAGTTATTTTNACAGCAGCAGCTGCAGGGACATAGGAAAGGACAAAAAATTATCTAAAGGATTAAAGATTTTGAAAAAAATGTAATGGACAAGGGCATTGAAAATGTATGTATAGTTGGGAGACAAACTGGCAGTCTTAATCACCTCCTGAAGAATACTGCCTTCTATAATAAAAATTTACATTCAAATGACAAAGTAAACCATATTTATTCAAATAATGAAGATTTTTTTTTAATGGAAGCTTAAATCTAGTTTAGTGCTAAATTTTTAAATTGTTCAGTGCCCCCCAGGTATCATTGAAATATAGGAATTCAGCGCCTCTAAAACCAGTGCATTGAGTTTGATTTGACTTTGTTTTTAAGACTCTGAAAAATAAGTTTGGAAAAAGAAATCAGTTTTCAGGATTCCTAAAGCACCTTTTTTTAAGGAAAGATAGAAGAAAGTATTCTGAATTTGTCATGAAAGCTTTTTAATAGCATGATCCAATTGAAAGGGAAGGTATAGGTTTTTTGATACCAATTCTCCCTTGAAAAACAAATTGTTCATGAGGCAGAAGGATGACTTTCACATAATCCAAAGACAAAGCAAACTGAATACAATTATACTGAATATACGACTATAGAAAATATGAAGTTATTTGAAGTTGTACCTGCTGAGGAATTTGTCATATCAACCTGGTCTAATGACGGAGCATACTGAAAATCCATGTGGTAAATATTACCTTCTGTTTTCAGTACAGTCTGCTGTTAATTACTGTATATCTCTAAGAGAAGTAAGTAGCAATGGATTCCTATGACTAACATAAGAAACAGCACAACTCCTACTTTACCTAATGTTTAATTGTATGTAAAGTAGAAAAATTAAACTTTATTCCACATATGCAGGAAAAAAACAATCTCAGTAAGTTAAAAAATGCTTAAATCATAGTCTGTAATTGGTATGTTGGTATGTGCTGGTATGCAGCAAACTACAAAATTTTTCACTTGAATAAATTAAAAAAAAACAACAACATCATTTTAAACTTTATGTTAAAAAGGCTCTTCAGGTTTTTTTTGTTTTAATTCTGTAATGTTACATTATGAGCAGCTATTTATAAGTCGTGTAAAATAAACTACTGAAAATGATTAATATCAGTGGAAAATTTTGTGCTTTTAAAAAATTCACCACCACTGAATAAAATATCTGTTACATTTTCAGTTTTCCATTTCAACTTTGGCCTTTAAAACAGAATTCAGTCTCTGATTTTCTGGTGTAACATCTGAGCAATTCAATATGACATCCTTCTCTCACATGTAATCTATGACTCCGGCTATGTGATGTGGTGTATTGTTTAGGCATCATGGAACATTAGGACTTTATTCCTACATTTATAAATTACAATATAATGTTTATACCTTATTTTAAACTGAACCACCGTGGCTTGCAGCATCATATGCTTTCAGCACATTTTTAATACTTCAAATTGATTGTGTTATTTCAAGTGGTTTTGAGTGTTCACTTGTTCTTCCTGTCTGATTACAAAATATCCAGTATTATGAAATGTAAATAATATACTCTGAACTTGTGATCCAGAGAGGCCATGTTGAGAGAGACAGGGTACTGACAGAGCAGGGGAGGGTGGTGAAAATAAATTAGATGTCTTGCTGTCCCACCATTTCTGAAGGTGAGCATTGGTTAAGCACAGTTTCCTGCAAGTTACAATTCAAGGTCAGCCTGGACAGAGCTCTGAGGAACCTGATCCAGCTGTAGCTGTCCCTGTTCACTGCAGGGGAGTTGGACTAGATGGCCTTTAAAGGTCCCTTCCAACTCGGATGATTCTATGATTCTAAGAAAGTCTTGCATTTTGTTCCTGTTAAAGATTTGGGTTTAAATTTGAATGATTATTTCAAAATGGAAAGACAGATATGTTTAAACCAAAAATAAATCTATAATTGCTTGTTTAGGACACTAATATTAGAACTTGATTTATAGACTCATAAAGTCAGTAATCTTACTGTTTCACCATTTCCCCTCAAATATTCCTTTTTTTTTTTTTTTTTTTACCCGAGACTGCAAATTTCCTTGTGTTTTGTTGTTTGTTTTCTTCTGATATATTAGTTCACATTTTCTGAACTGAATCTTACTTCCTTATCAGCCCATAATTTTATAGTCCCCATAAATTATATTCCTGTATACAGTGCTTTCTCTAAATGTAGTATCATTCCCAAATTGACTGACCTTGCTATCTCTTTCTTTCACTAAATTTAACAGATACTAAATTCATGTCTCAACACCACGCTTGTTCTGGTTATGTGCATACTTCCTGCCCATGCCCTCACCATGCATACAAGCAAGGTTTGGCATGATCTGTGTGTGAGACCCTGGATTGCACCTCTCTCTGCACCATGGGCAAGCCACAGTTGCTAGCCTGCACATGCTGCACAGTGCCTGCCAGCAGGACAGGGTAGGAGAGACACTCAGCTTATCAGGTTGCATTCTGGCTGCGTCCTTGCTTGCTCTGTGATTATGGCCCTCAGACAGGGCCACACCAACCCTCCTTGTACTCCAGAAGATTGCTTGGGCTGTAAACCAGTAATGGAAACTTCTTTCCCATTCTGTGATCCCTGTCTAATGACTCTGTTAGACAGCAGAAAGTGAACCTGATAAAAAAATTTTGCAGCTTAGGTTCAGCCCACAGACTATATTTATGCAGGAATCATAATTGTAAGAAAAACAAAAACAACAACAAATCCTTACAATCCTGAAACAATAATAAAACTGTCATCTGTAAAGTGGAATTGATCTGATTTCCACCAGCTGTGGATGGACATTCTTATCTCATTTAATTTTAAAGCTGCAAAATTGAAAATGAAGCAAAGAATTGTAACATTCTCATCATTTATCCAAGATTTTTTTTTAAAGAAAGATCCTTATCAGATAAAGTTTAGACAGTTTTAAGTGTATTTCACTGCAGCTTCCTTAAACTTTCTTATTTCTTTTTATTTTTCTTCCATTAGTAAGTAGTATGATAACATGTCTCTGACTTTCATTCATCTGCTTTCTTTAATACTCAAGTGTAAAACAGAATTCCACAAAGGTTTTAGAATGAGTAAAACTGAAGTTGCATTTGCTGCAGGGAGTCTGGAAATCTGATTCTTTGCATGTCCTCACGTAATTATGCTATTAACCACATGGCGAGGAAAAAGGCTGAAGCTAGAGATGAGAAAGTCTTTACATTATTAAAATAATGGTCACATCCTTGACCTTCCCAGGAAGAACTATAAAATATAGACATTTCTTCATATGTTGCAAATCTTTTGAATTTGAACAATATTTAGCTTAATAATGAATTAAAATTCTAAGCTAGAATATTGATCTTCAAATTCTTTTCGTGTGTAAGTTGAAAATAGGGTCATTAAAAAAAAATTACTTAATTCAGTTACTTATTTTGATGTTACTAATGGTTGTTCTAAGCAGATGCATAACGGAACAGAGAGATGAATCCTTTCCAAACATTATTTATTTCTGTGCAACTCTGAGCAATGATTCTGCAGACTTGAAAAATTTTTGCTTAAATATTCCTAATAATCAGTAATCCTGAAAGCTTAACTTCAATAAGTGTCTTACAGTGTCTGTCAGTTCACAGTTACCTGAAGAAATCTCCTGCCTCCTAACAGGCATTTTCAACATCGGAGTAGGAAATTATTCATGAGTAACAATATGTGATTAAAATGTTCCAAAGCCTCTACTTGTAGTAAAGATAAAACATTCTCTGATGCCATCGTTTATATTGTCATTGAAAGAAGAATCTTATTGATCAATGGTTCAGGAAGTGCAGAACTGCATTTTAGCATCTAAAGAAACTAGAAATAGTAATGGTAAAACATTATTTTTTCCTATGAATAATAGAGAAGTGAATTTATAACACAGATGGAAATATGCTGCTTCATTGCTTGACACTAAGCACTTCATTCCCTTAGGGAGGAGCAGGATGTGTAATAATCATCTCTACGTTTTTTCAGTGGCAGTGACCTATTACGTAAGTGCTTCAGAAAGATAAAAATTGATCCAGACCATTGCTCAGAACTCAAACCAACCACGGAACTTTTATTAGTAGTAAGAAAATTGAGTAATATTTTGATGTAAATTTTAAAGTCTTTCTATCACGGAAACAGTTTGAAGAATGAGTGAAAGACATTAAGAAATACTGAAAATGTCTTAGATATATTCAGCACACTTTTTAAAACAGATTCAGATAAAATTAGATATGCTTATGCAAGGTACATTAAATTTCTTAAATTTTAGTCACACAAAAAAAATGGGAATCCTGGATTTCAAATTCCAACATTTTTATGTACATTTTTTTCTTGAGTATGTAACCCGTTACTGTCATGTTTCCTTTTCTCTTTTCTCACAGTTTTGCCTTCTCCCTCTTCTACTTCTGTCACACACTTTATTTTTGACATACTCTTTATTTTACCTGACACTTGATATCCAATGATTAATTTTGTGGAAATTTTCATCAGTTTTAATGTTCTTAAAAAAAGAATGTGGATTCTGTTTATGCTTTTTGATAAAAACACATCTCATTGACTTGCTCAAAGTTTTACTTCATTAGCCCTGTATCACTACAAAGTACTTTTCAGTACAGTCAGTGGATCTCTGTACTTACTTTGACATAGCCTCCTACTTTATAACTACATTTTTATTATTGTATAGCCTGATGATTAAGAAATCAAGAATGATTGATATTTAAACTGTAAACATTCAGATAAATCTAGTTCACCCAAGTTTTATGATAGTAGACAGATTTAGTCCTGAATAAATACTAAGTGAAAGACATTCCCTATCTTAATGATTTGCATTTTTCACCTTTTTTTTTTTTTTTTTTTTTTTAATATAGAATTTCTCTGTTTGGTTCCAGTATTTGAAGTAACTACTACAATTTAAGACATCTAGTAGGAACACCTTTGAAGAATTTGAAATGAAAAGCAGAAGTAGCACTACTATGCCCCCATGAGCCTGCCACAGCTTGACTGCACGACAGCTTCAGCCAGCTGTTCTAACACCAAGTACGGATTGAACTCATTCTAAGGTCACAGACAAGCCTATGGGTAGCAATGACCATGAAACTATTTAAGCAAAACTGCCCTACCCTAAGGTCTCTGTTGCTGCTGCAAAACTGCTACCAGTCCTGAGTCAGCTGTACACAAACTGATTGTACTGTACTCTGCTCGGGCACACAATAAATCTTGTTTAGATTCAAAGTCTGCCTCTGACTGTATCCACATGCTTACAAAAAATGATACACTCTTAGACTGCTTGTTGTGAGCATGACAGGCAGCTATTGATCTCTTATATTGACTTTAAAATATTTGCTGTGTTCTTTATGTCCTTAAGATTTCAGACGCTGAAACCTGCACACAGAAATGGGCTTCAATGGGCACCTACACTGCTATGCGCTTTTTAAGAAGTGTGCTTCACACTTGTACTCTCTCTGTATACTTCTTAGGACCCCTCCACCCTGATGTCTTCTTCTCAAGTCATGTACAGGCACACTTGTCCACCTACTAACTAAATTTAGTATCAAGTTTCTTTTCAAATGTGAAAAAATACAAACAAGATCAGAATTTTCACGTAACTAACATTAGGATAATTGTAATTATGCTCTAATTACATCCTAATGGCCTCTTCAATGCTTTATCTTTTCTCAGACAAGAATCTTTATTTTTTTTTCTTCCTTCATATTTTCAATAGCTAAGGGGATAAAGCTGCAGCAGACAGACATTTTACTTATATAGAAATATTTTCCCCACTGTTTTTTTCATTCAGATAGGGTTTAAATAAACACATCTGTGATGGTGTGTTCCTCTCCCCTTCCCAACGCACACTTCTTTCCTCAACTTCCTTCTTCAGCTTTGCCTTGCACACAAGGCCTTGCACAGGAACACAATGAGCAACAGCACTGATAACAATCAAAAATCATAGAATCATAGAATGGCTTGGGTAGGAAAGGACCTTAGAGATCATCTAGTTCGAATCCCCCTGCCTTGGATAGGGCTGCCAGCCACCAGCTCACGAGATCAACTGCCCAGGAACACATCAAGCCTGGCCTTGAACACATCCACGGATGGGGCAACCACAACTTCTCTGGGCAGCCTGTTCCAGTACCTCACAACTCTCTCAGTGAAGAATTTCTTCCTGATGTCCAACCTAAACCTCCCCTCTTTCAGTTTTAGCCCATTCCCCCTTGTCCAGCCATTATCCACCTGTGTAAAAAGTCGGTCCCCCTCCTGTCTGTAAGCTCATTTTCAGAATTGGACAGGCCTGGACACAGTACTCCAGGTGAGGCCTTCCAAGGGCAGAGTAGAGGGGGACAATCCCCTCCCTCTCCCTACTGGCCACCCCTCTCTTGATGCAGCCCAGGATGCTTCTCTTGATGCAGCCCCAGCTCCCTGAAATCTCTCTTGATCACCCTCGAGCTTTTCCCAGTCACCATGTCACTGCTTACCTGGACTACCAGCAGCGGGTAGTAGTCAGAGGATTTCACCAGGTCAGGGATCCTCTTTGCAATGTCCCTGACCTGGGATCCAGGAAGGCAGCAGAAGGCACCAGACCCTACCCATAGGGTCTGGTCGGCAAGCAGGACCCTCTGTTCCCCTCAGGAGGGAGTCCCCTACAACAATCGCCCTCCTTTTCTTCTTGGTAGAGGCCGTCTTGAGGCGTGGGGATTTGAGCGACCGGCTCGCCCCAGACAACCTCTCAGAACTACCTTCATCCTCAGCCTCCCTCACTTGTTCCTCCACCTCCAGAGCCACGTACTGGTTGCCCAGTGGCACCTGGACAGGTGAGGTAGGCTTGGGGGGGTCCACCCACCCTTCCCAGCAGGGACGTGTTTCCACTTAGCCCCGACTCCTGGGCTCTCCCATTCCAGTTGACCTTGAGGGGGTGGGGGATCCACCGCTACTCGTGGAGCACCCTCACGTTGCTTTTCTGACAGCTGAGGCAGGGAGGAGATCCACCCATCTATTTCTCTCTCACAGTCCCTGATGGCTCTTCACATTTCTACCTCCTCCTTCAGCTGGGCCACTAGTCTGAGCAGGTCACCCACCTGCTCACATCTCAGGCAGGAGCTACCTCCGCTACCCTCCGGCAGCAGCGCCAGACTCTGGCACTCCCCACAGCCCGAGACCTGGACCGCCGCACGCACATGCACAGTCTCCGCATGAGTAGCAACATTCTTGTTGGCAAGGTGTCTCCGCTGGGTAGCGACCATGGCTAGGTCTAGAACTGTCGGAGAGCAGCGACTGACAGTGCTCTGCCCTCTAAAGGGTGGAGAGGTGCTCTGCACCTTCTGTTCGCCCTGCCTGCGCAAACTGCAGCGCAAACTGCAGTGCCACAAACTTCTGACGTGCCACGCCCTGTTTGCCCGTCCTGTTGGCCCCTCTCCTGGGTCGCTGCTGTCCCTAAGAACCACCTTTCTACACCAGGGGGGAGATGCTGGCACTCCTGTCTCTGCCCACCCCACATCAGAGCCTCCGTACTTCCGGGTGTGTTGGGGGGGCTGCAGGAGCTGCCTAGCACTCCAGATGCCTCCTTTTTGCCTTTTTTTGCCCAGATCAGGACCCTGGAGGAACGGTGCCTCAGCACGGGGCTCCGCTCCTCAGCTGATCCGCTCAAGGTCATTTATCTCAGGCTAAGGAGGCTGAAATAAATGATAGCAGACACCTTTTTCAACAGCTGAGGGCCAATCGAACTTGTGCTTAAAAACCAACCCTATGACTATGAGTCAATCATCTTGCCCCTTAACTAGTAAGCAGCCAAGAGTCCCTAGAAATCTCCTGCATGATAACTGGCTGCATGGCAGGGTCTCCCTTTGAGAAGGTACACCTCTTAAAGTTACGTCTGTCAGGAGATCCCTTTGATCTTGACGTCAAGGCACCTTGCTAATACAGATCCTCAGTAAGTGACGAATTGTTTTAGGCTTTGTTAGTTTTGCTAAGATTATATCTTATATTGATTGTAAGCTTCGTTAGCTTTGCAAAGATTATGTCTTTGATTGTGCACACACAATCTCTGAGACATAAAATGTTGACCAAGTCTGAGACTAGGACTGGATTCAGCTGCACCTAGGCTCCTTATCATTGTGGCTCAAAATGTTTAGAAAGCAAGGGATTCCACTCTGAATATCATGACTCAGTGGGAGGGTATTCTTTATCAATGTGTTTACCCCACCCTTTATGCAGTAAATAATCAAGTGTATCCAGCCATCTCAAATATTGTTTAATTGCTGCCTTATTTAAAATTAAGCCTTGTTATTTATTTATTGACATGTTATGGATACAATATATTCTAACTTCTCTCTTATGTGTGCAGCGTAGCGTAGTTGTTTCCATCTATGACAGCACATACCCAATTATTATTACAGGAGAAGATGAAGAAAATATATTGATGTTTAAGAAAAAAAAAAAAAAAAAAANTTTTAAAAAAAAAAAAAAAAAAAAAAAAAGAAGTCTAGAGAAATTCTGTTTAAAGCAAGAACCATTATCTATTCCATAGAATAAAAGTTTGAAAACAGAATTTGTAAGAATATATAGAATCACAGAATCATAAAATCATAAAGTTTGGAAATTACCTCTAAGATCATCTAGTCCTACCAACAGCCTAACATAACTATGATCACTAAACTGTGTTCCTAAGTGCCACATCTACACTCTTCTTGAACAACTCCAAGGAAGAAATGCCAACCACCACCTCTCTACAGCCTCCTTTCAGGCAGTTGTAGAGAGCAATAAGGTCTCCCCTGAGCCTCCTCTTCTCCTCTTCTCTAGACTAAACAGTCCCTGTTCCCTCAACTGCTCCCCATAAGACTTGTGTCCAGGCCCTTCACCAACATCGTTGCCCTTCTTTGGACACACTACAGGGATATAAACCACGTAACAAAAATACAGTGCCAAACAATAATAATTCTAAAAAGACATATGCATACAAAACTATGATGTTACCTAAGTAACTTCCTGGGGACACGTTGCAACAGTGAGAGTAATTCATTAACTAACTGCAGGATACAATAATGTTATCCTTAGACAGATGACATCTGTAAACTTTTCGTGCCTTCTAGTTAATATCTTCCATGTGGCTGACATTTCCACATATGCAGGCATTTGCAAACCCAATGAAACATCAGAACAAGTCTATTATTCAAGTGATAACCAACGTATGAGTTTTTAGAGTATTCTGTTCTCCAGGCTCCATAAAATCTGCACCAAGACTACATCCTTATACATCCCTCTGGGGTGTTAATATTAATACCTTGGACATTATCTCATGGGAATTGTAAAAGGCAACAAATCACAGTAGCATTAAAATTCTCATCTTTAAGCAAACTGAAAAAGAAAAAGAAAAAGAAAAAGAAAAAGAAAAAGAAAAAGAAAAAGGAAAAGGAAAAGGAAAAGAAAAAGGAAAAGAAAAAGGAAAAGGAAAAGGAAAAGGAAAAGGAAAAGGAAAAGGAAAAGGAAAAGGAAAAGAAAAAGGAAAAGGAAAAGAAAAAGGAAAAGAAAAAGAAAAAGGAAAAGAAAAAGGAAAAGAGAAAAAGACAGGAAAGGAAAGGAAAGGAAAGGAAAGGAAAGGAAGGGAAAGGAAAGGAAGGAAGGAAGGAAGGAAGGAAGTGTGTTATAAATGGAA
>VXAV01005672.1:100549-116916 GCA_013399715.1 Alectura lathami | reverse complement strand
CTTGTGAGGCCTCACCTGGAGTACTGTGTCCAGGCCTGGTGAGTCCCTTCCTTCCCAAGCCTTCCTATGTTTCTGTGATTGTATGATTCTATGTTTCTATTATTCTATGATTCTCTTTTATTATCTGACAGTGTCATGAGTATAAGTTTATCTGCAGACTTTCGGCCTTTATTAGCTCTGAAGCTGCAGTTTTGTTTCAGCTTTCCGGAATCTGGCATTATGTGATGACCAGTACATCACATGCAAAATTAGAGCAGATCTCCTCTGGAATGCCTTATCTGCTTATCCTGTATTAATAGTGGCTTCACAAAGACATTTTGTGTCTTTGTTTTGGCTGTGCTAATGTATGATGCACTTCCCAATCAGGAAAACATGCAAACTCCTTGTCCTAAAGCATTTCTAATCCAAATCCAAAAAAAGCAAGAGAGTGTAAACGGGAGAGAACAAGAAAAGTTATTTAGATAAAAGGTGATTACAGCTCAGTAACTCACTGCTTATATTGATTATTTACAAGAGAGTCTTGTTGCTTAACTACAGTGGATTGTCAGTACTAAAGATATAAAGGTCATGTTGAGAACTGCTGCACAAGTGCTCAGGGATAGCTCTCCCAACTGTAGTACATAAGCTACTTTCAATTACCCTTCCTGTGCCATTAATAGTCAGGAATTTTTCTTGTAGGCATTGTGGCAGGCATTTAACTTTTAGAAGGGTCTGGGACAGGTGAGACAAGAACCTTCTGAGGACAGCGTCATGAAGATTGTCCCACACACAGCAGCACAAATGAGAACACAGGACTGGCCAGGAGACACTCAGGCAAACAATGCAATGAGGCAACTCTGAATGGTCAAACAGATAACAGAAGTGGGCATAACATGCTACAGAAGACAAGTGTCAAAGAGGTAAAGTTACGTGAGACTTCAAAAAGGATTTGAATTTTGTTCCGTGGAGGCAGCCAAAGTAGGGGCAACAAAGAGTCCTTGTCTCAGGACTGCTGTGGTCATTGAGAAGAAAAAGGTTAAAGCAATCTACAGTTAATTGCCTGAAGAAGGACAGAGGGCAGAATCAGAAAGGAAAGGAACAGCCACAGATATAACACAGTAGAAGAATTAATTTTCTTCTTAGGCAGCACAACTGAGCGGGTGATTATGAGCCTTGGTTACAGGTATGACAAGCTGGACTGAGAATAAGGAGAAGAAAAGATAGCCAAATTAAAATCCAAGGGAAATGGAAATAGGGAAATGGTCTAGCATTTAAGATCAAGTTTACCAAGGACAGAAAGCCAGAAAGTTTTCTCAACCATAAAGCCTCAGAGCGATGGGCTAATGAGGAAAAGATAGAGAGATAAATGCTAAGAAATGAGAGACAGGTTTAATTGTGACACATTAGTGACAACAGTAGCGTTCATTTAAAATAAGTCTGTAGAGAGATAGAAACGGGAATGCAAAAGACTCAAAACAGACTCTCTGCAGAGCAGGGCAGAAGTGCTTTTCCCTGTGCTCTGCAGGCCCAGCCGCTGAGCACACACCAGTGCACTCTGACCATGAATCACGTACCACACACAGTCCAACCACACTGGCCAGTCACTTTAAGAGACCGCTGCAGTACCTCCTGCCTGCAGCCAAAGTATTTTTTCAAAGAAAGCACCTTCACTGCCAACAAATGTGTACTGCCAAGGGAAAAAGAGAGACGATGGTTTGCTAGAAGAGAATACACTAGGATGGTCAGAGAGGACCCAACAGACTTGTATCAACATGATATCAAGGAAGAAGATAAGTATCATTCAAAGAAGCAGGAAAGACAGGAGGAGAGATGCCTAGAAAGGGCACTTAGGACTTTGGTTTAAATTGGAGTGATTTCCCTCAGGCTTTGTTGATACCAATCAGAAAGTCATGTCTGAGATGTCTTCCAAGTGGATTATCAAAACTGATATCTCATTTTCTTAGTGTATTTATAAAGGAAGAAAATGCACAAGGCTTCAGATAAGTCTTCCCTTATCTGAGGGAACAGAGCCTATTCAGTCATTTTGAACTAGTTTTCCTACTTTGCCAACCACATCTACTGCAGCACAAATGTTTCAGCAGGAAAGGCCTCTGGTTAGCAAAAGAAAGTAAGTGTATTTGGGACTGGGGAAAGAGTCAAAGGCTTTAGAAGGACAAAACAATGAAACTAGCTGGGAAGAAATTTCCCATTGAAAAAGTGGAGAAAAATGAAGTCATCGATGTAGCCTAAAGAGATGTCAGCTGGACATCTCACAGGTTGGATAGATTTCTCAGTAAGACTGATCATATTAGTCACTCTTTTATTGCATCTTCTTGATAAGGATATGATTTAAGGCTCTGCTTTTTATCTTCTGTACAAATTTGTAGTAAGGGAATCAAAAAAATGAGTTGATTAGATAGCTACAGTTACTCTAAATTGTTGTATCATTTGCAAACAGTGTGACTGTAGTATACTCCAAACGGAGAATTTAGTTATTCTTTGTTAAGGAACACATGCATACACTCTGTAGAACACCATTCAAATTAACTCATAATTTAACTTTGTCTCACCCATTTACCTAACCTTACAGAACAGAATCAGGACAGAAACATCTTGCATTTTATGGCAGCACTGTGAACAAAGGAAAACAAAGCTTGGCTTCACACGCAGGTGCTGCTGAAGGCAGCAAGAGCCAAGGCTGCAATGAATCGCAAGACAAATCTCAGATAAACCTATCCCCTGGTTTATGACTTCCATCTCTGCACTCAAAGGAGGAATGACAAGCCTGCTACCTTATCCAAATTAAATTATTGTCTACACCATCTTCTCTCCTGTTACAAAAAAATGTCACCAGACAGAGCAATACCTTCCTGGAAGACCAGCCCCAATTGTGCCCAGAGTTCCCCAGTTCCTCTGTACCATGGTGGGCTAACCCAGCCAGCAGCCAAGGGCCAAGGCTTGCTCAGCTCTCCCTGACATTCTGCTTATTGCAGGGCCAGAGGAGGGGGAAAATACAGAAAGCCTCAAGGCTGTGCAGGCACTGTTCAACAACAGCCAAGCACTGGTGTACTATCGGCACCACTTCAGCCATAAACCCACACCACAGCACCATATGAGCTGCTATTGAGACAGGTAACTTCATCATGGCCAGGACCTGTACAAACAAGGAAATCAGTGTGATAAGGTAGAAAAACACCCAGCACAGCTGACCAACCCACAACAGATGTGTTTGCAGTAGCCTTATCTAAATTAGGATAATTTTGTCCAGAGAACACTTCTATACCACATTCCATTGCTGAATGCACCACAGTGGAAGTGGAGCAACACAATGATGGACCATGCACAAGTTTCACTGGCAGAGCACCACCAACCTATTTCCTATTTTCTCTGGGAGGAGCTTGTTCAATACGAACACATAGCAAAATCTCACTGTTGCCCAGTGACCCCCAAAACACTTTAATAGTACTAAACCAAATCTGTTGCTGGGGGATGGAGGGAATTCCAGGTCACACCTATAGGCTTTATGAAGATTATGGATCAGAAATCTAACTGAAGGGTCATGTGCCCTGGGAAGCTTCCCTACATGGAAAATATCTCCTGAATACTTCTTTCAAAAGACTGTGATTTGAATCCTGTTGTCTACAGTTAGAAGAGGTTAATTGATGGAACTGCCCTGGAAAATGTGAGCTTATAGGAGATTCTACAAATTATTGCAGTAATCATCTGTGCAGTGCACTCTGTATTTATAAGCTTAGCCTGTTTCTGCTCAGGACTTCCTACGAGTGAACAAATACTTGCTCTCATAGCAGATTCAAATTCAATCATCGCTTCATGATTGTGTCTACCCATCCAAATAACCCCAGGCTTTTTGGGCATGTATTCAAACACTTAATCTAGCATGAGGGGATGGTTTCTATCAGTACCCAAGGATAGAATTCAGTCTGGCACCAGCAAATGTGGTACTGTAAGCAGACTGGATGCAGAAAATCTTTCTGTTCTGCTCTAAAATGTTGCTTAAGTTAATATTAAACTTGTTTTTTTTTTTTTGTTGCTGTTCTTTTCAATTTTTCTTTCAATTAGAATTTTCAAATGTAAACTGGGGTTAGGGTGTTTTTTTGTTTTGTTTTGTTTCATGCTTTCCTGTAAAAACATGAGGATTCACACACATTTGTGAGAATGTGTGTTTTGCCTCTTCCTTTTCTGGCTCACATGTTGATTTGTAATTCATTATGGAAATGCCATAAAAAAATATTTTTTAGCAAGCATTTTATTCAAGAGATTCACACATCTTAAAGTGGAATAGTCATGGAATTCTCTGATTAAACTTTGAGCAAAAAAAACACTGACAAATTACTTATAGTTAAATTGCTGAAATTAAATGTATGCGCAATGTATTTGATATGGGCAATAGAAGACTGACAGCTAGGTAAAAGAGCATGCTAGGCAACCCAGGAATTTATGTATAGGTAGCAACATTAGTTTTTCCCTATTAGATACAACTATTTTTTCCCTTGATAGTGCATTCCATACTTGTCATAGTCAATAGATGAAATTGAAACAGGGGCAATTAATTATGTGAGGTAATGCTATGCATTTCAATAAAGAGTAGACTTCCATGCATTAACTAATCCTTACTGAATGTACTCTCAAACAGGAATACTAAGGCTCAGCTTTTCACAAGTAAACAGAGGCAGAGAGGAGAGGACCTAACCAAAACCAGAGCAAAGACTAAAATTTTGAGTGATGAAGTTCTCTACTTTTTCTGAGGCCAGCCATTCCTTCATTATGGAATATATTTCTAGCAAGGTATTCCTTTACAGTTTTATTTATATACTAGTGCTTCATGCATATACCCAATACTGCTCTAGAGAGCTGGTCAGCAGTGAACAAGCCTAGACAACTCTTTTCTCATTGTGGAAATGAGTAGTCTGGAGGCAATGGGGAATGACAAAAATGTTCTTCCTAAAGCTGTTAAGCTGAGAAATGCAGTTCATGTGGTCGATCAGAAGTGCACAACAGCCAATAGCACTGAGTGGCAAGATGCATTGCTTTGGCTTCTAAGAGTTGTGATGTTTCCTGTCTCATGTTACGCTCCTGAGTAACCTCCTTGTTCAAATTTTACACAAGAATTTCAAAACCTAAAGTTCAGATCTTGAATCTGAAAACTGCGTTTTACATCTTTCTATCTCTTGGCCAGAAACCCACGATAACTAATGTCCAAAAAAACTTCATCTGAGATACTTCAAGTGCTCTTGAATTGTGCTTCTGAATTATTGAAGCTTTGGGGATACAAATGATTCTCAATAATCGCACTACTTCTTAATTCCACTGTTTCCAAAACTTTTCTTTTTTTTTTTTTTTCCAAAACACACAATGCCTGATCTTTGCCATTATTAAAATTTTACAGAATGTAAGAGGAAAAACCATCTTAAGTGACATCAAGTTTTTCAACAGCAGAAAAAAAAAACTTACCACATTTTCTTCAACTTATTATTCAAATTTCTAACATGATTTATATAGAAACCAATTAGTTTTTATCTGCATTCAGTTTTACAGAATGCCTCCACAAGAGCGCTTAACACAAAGCTAAGGCTCAGGTAAGCACAGTGTGAAGAAGAGGAAACTCTGCTAAGGTTATCCTCACAGAGATAGCAGAATTGCAATTTTCATGTGTTTTTGATTAAAAAGTATTATGGGCACAGTGTTCAAAACTGTCCTAAAATTGCTCTTTTGGTTTGCAAAAGCCATGGCTGCAGAACAGAGAACTTCCTCATGCAGCCAGTGGAAACACAGACAGCAAAATCCAGTCCAAAGGGATGAAACTACAAAGAAAATAATAGATATTGTCCTGGAAAACAAAATGAAGAGATTACGAAATATTTTGATTAACCATTGGGATTAAAAAATTGCAAGACACACCAACACTTTTTATCAGAGCTATCTGCATAGCTCTAGTTTAGAAATCTCCCACTCCTTTTTTTTTTTTTTTTTTTAATACCTGGTTGAATGTAAATTCTGAAGACTAATTGAAATTAGATCTATTACTCATCTACTCAAAATTTGTGTTTCTTGCTCTCTTTGGTCCACAGATGTTACGAGAAGTGAGAAGGGGCTACTTCGCCATGAATGAATAATACCCTGCTTCACAAGCCATGGCTACAACAAACGCATTCCCTGAACTCCACTCTATGAAACCCTTGAAACAGATGGAAGCAGCTTGCAGTGTACATTATTTAAATGCATTTCAAAAACCCCATAGCCACTTCCGCCATAAAGCAGCTGCTTTGGTGAGTCATAAAAAGCTTTCAAAGCGCTCATACACAGAAAAGCACATGCCTGGCTCTGGATTTAGCAGAGAAGAATCTCTGATTTTACTCCAGAAGAATTTCAGTTATGTGTGTGTAACCACTACAGCATCTTTCTAATTGCAACTACTTCTGCTATGGATTTTCTATAAGTCCATGCTGATTTCCACTCACACAGCCTGTGGATTAGCAACACCTTCCTGACAAACTTTACAAGGCCATCTTACCACACGTGAAAGTGTAGACCTACACAGAGGCTGAAGTCTTCTCCAGAATCTCCCATTTCAGACGTCATTCAACAGGCAACCACATTGTAATGCTGTTTACATAATATCTTTAATGATGCCTATACAATACCTATGCACTGCATTTTGCCAGCAGGAACGAGTCTGATGCTGTGAGTGATGATCTGTGGTGTAAGAAAACCAAACTGAGCAGCAGCTAGGAGGCTGCTTGGGAAACAGGTGTGTTAGTAATCAGCACTTACCAGAACGAAATAGAACAAATGCATTGCTGTTAGATGGGAACCTGTTACGACACCTGTGCATCAGACAACATTTACACAACTGTGGCCCATCGCTTTCTGTACACCTTGCTAGCCCACCCAGCTGTGCCAGAAGATCGACAGGGCTTCATGCTCCCTGAGGGGTAAACGCTGGTATTCAAGGGCATAGGTGTGCGTGTGCCGTGCTGGTGCTGCTGGTGCTGCCATAGCCTGGAGAGGCCCCAGTTCAGGTCAGTGTGGGATGCCACCAGCAGAGATGGTTCCAAAGGAGGGTATGGTTATGCCTGCACAAGCTTTTGCAGGCAAAGAGGAACCTTGATCCACCTCATCTTCCCAGGCAGGCCACAACTGTTTGCTTCCTTGACAAGCAAGACTCTAACTCAGCCTGGATTATAGGGAGAACAATCTGCCACCACCTGCAAAAAACTCCTAAAACATGCTCTGAGGGACAGGATTCATTATACTGGGCAGGGCTGCAGGCTGTTACAGCTATACAGCTTCTTAAGCAGAGCTGGTTGCTCTCCACCAGCTCTAAGAACAGTGAGAGCAAAAAAACAGATGCCTGTCTACACCAAAGATGCATCCCTACCCATAGGGCTCACTGACAGGCTTACTTGCACAATTCCTTAAGCAGCTTGCAGTGTTCACCAGCAAATAAAAACTAGTTCCGTTCCCATTTAGACAAAACCCAGCTGGCCTGAAGAGCAATTTAGGAGCTCAAGTACACTGCAGTTGCTTTCAGTCTAACCCTGACCCATGGCATGAGCTTGCTCAACTTGGTTAAACTCCCATTCTTTGCAGAGCTAAGCAGCTTCCACATCCGAGCTATGAGGCTGCCACTTCTCGGTCTTGTGTTCTGTAGCTAGCTGGAAGTGTCAGGGTTCACTAAGCTTCAACTGCCAGGCTTTTAGTTGTCTTAATCTCGAATCCCATGTGGACAACACTATTAGTGACTGCTTTGCACTGAGTAGTGTAAATTTGAGAATAGATTTTCTTTTTATCAGCATGCTCCAACACACTTCTAAATAACATCACTGGTGAGAGGAAAAACAAAAGAACAAACAAACAACAACAGCAACACAAGAAAAAGAAGGCATAGCCAGTGATTAAACACTACAATTGCAGAAGACAGAAATACTCCAAATGACATGCAGCAGTCTCATGGGCTGCAGTCCTCCAACTCAAGCCAACTCATGGCAGAGCTACAACTACACTCCCTCCCATTCCCACAAAAATCCTGGTACTTGTTGTTCTTCTCTGACTTTCAATGGTAACACACAGTGATCCAGGTGGGTGCTAAATTACCCCCAAACCAGTCCCACCAGGAGACAGGCCATTGGTCTGATGATGAACCTCCAGAGCCACCACACTGCAGAGCCGGCTGAGCACCAGCTGTGGCCTTAAGGCACATGAACCCAGCAGCTGGACCTCAGCGCCACGGGTTCGGCTGGTTTAGGCCAACAGGGACCTGCATGCTAAGGTTCTGTCTTCACTGGCGAGCCAGCCAGCCACAAAATGGTGACAAATGGCATTTCCCTCCCTCATGGTCTGCATCTTTCCAACACCACTAGTTTTCTGAAGGTTTTAATTACAATATGAAGGGGGCCATTCAACATTGGCCTCTGCCTTGGATGCAGCAGGTTTGTTCCACCTTCGTTGAGCACCTGGCCCAAAGGATGGAAGGTCCCGCTCTGTGCAGCTGCAGTGAAGCTGCATCATCCAGACAGGAAGATGTTTGATTTCTCTGATCCTCAAGGGGAGGTGAGACAAGCACAGAGCCTGGAGCTAAGTTTAGCACACTCCCTGTTTAGATTCCTACAAACCTTCAAAATTGGCTTCATCACAGCAAAACAAGGAGTTTGTTGGGAACATACTAAGAATCAGCCCTAAACTGCTGTTATAGTATAATTACCTTCTGCCAGTTTCTCCATCAGCTTCCATCCTGTTTTTGTTCACCCTACAAAACAGGCAAACAGTCCTCATGCACGCAGTGTGATATGCCTGTTTCCCATCCGCAGAAGACCACGTCTGTTGTGTTGTAGAAAAGACATCAGTCTGTTCACCATGCTTAGCTGCGTTGTTTATTTCCTGTTTCGTATCTTACATGTACAGATTTCTTGGGCCTTCAAAGGCCCAAGGACTCCCAAGGACAACAAGTTCTTTGTAACGATTCTGTGTACTATTTCCCCAATATAATAAGATCTTGTTTGTTTCTCAGCATGCTGCTGGGAAGGGGTCACAGTATCAAACATAAGGAAAAATAGAGAACGGACATGGAAGTTCATTAACTTTTTTAAACCTCCCTGTCACAGTCATAGAGATATCATCACGATTACTGCAGTAGTGCATGCAGTTGACTAAGCACGAAGCTCCACCACACCAGAAGGGAGATTGAAGCCTTCGTCCCAGCTTGTTAGAGGGCACAGTCAGACATTTTGCAGGGAGAGGAAAATACAAATGCAGAATGATGATTTTGGCAAATGTACTGGCTCTACTACCTACCTTTTGGCAAGAGAAGAAAAAGTAAAAGGTAAATAAAACTGCATAGAAAAACAGGAAAATGAAGGAGATCCAGACAGAAAAAGGGTGAAGACAGGGGAGTGTGTTAGGATGCTAAGACAGCAAGCATCCTTGTGTCTTAGGACATAGACATATTCCAGGTAAGAATATTTAAGTGGAACCTCCTATGTTCCAGCTTGCACCCATTGCCCCTTGTCCTGTCACTGGATGTCACAGCGAAGAGCCTGGCTCCATCCTCCTGACACTCACCCTTTACGTATTTATAAACATTAATTCGGTCACCCCTCAGTCTCCTCTTCTCCAAGCTGAAGAGACCCAGCTCCCTCAGCCTTTCCTCATAAGGGAGATGCTCCACTCCCTTCATCATCTTGGTGGCTCTGCGCTGGACCCTCTCCAGCAGTTCCCTGTCCTTCTTGAACTAAGGGGCCCAGAACTGGACACAATATTCCAGATGCGGTCTCACCAGGGCAGAGTAGAGGGGGAGGAGAACCTCTCTCGNCTCATGGTCATCCTGCTGGCCACCAGGACCCCCAGGTCCCTTTCCCCTACACTGCTCTCCAACAGGTCAGTACCCAACTTATACTGATTCCTGGGGTTATTCCTTCCCAGATGGAAGACTCTACACTTGTCCTTGTTAAATTTCATTAAGTTTCTCCCTGCCCAACTCTCCAGCCTGTCTAGGTCTCGCTGGATGGCAGCGCACTCTTCCGGCGTGTCAGCCACTCCTGCCAGTTTTGTATCATCAGCAAACTTGGTGAGGGTGCACTCTATCCCCTCATCCAAGTCGTTGATGAATATACTGAACAGCAATTCTGATAAACCAAAACAGCACTCATCCTAATTACAGATATTGTAAGGAGCTGATATTATACACTCTTTTAGAGCTCAGTCCTGAGATCTGCTAGGCAGGTTTAAACACATCTGCATGCCTGCTCTGGATGGAGCATATGAAGACCACATGGATATTATGAGATTGGTACAGAACTTGTGAAATCCTATGGCCTATATTTAGAAAGAGAACAGAACAGATGACAGACAAGGTTCTTCCTAGTCTTACAAATCTGGCAGCTTGCTCATCCATATGGTCCAAACCAAGGCTGTTACTCGAGCAAGCCTGTAACTATGGCACGCAAGCAATCCATTGTCTGAACGCTGCAAAACAGACCCCAGATACTGTCCCAGCAGTCATTAACACAGACAGACAAGTTGCAGGTCAGCTGCTTCATCAACCCAATAGGCAGCAACAGACTGAGCCATTACCAACTGATAAAAGGTCAACGACATTTTAAACCCTAAAGAATGCAGATCTCGGACCGTCTGTAACTGGCAAGTGCACTGAGACAAACCAAGCCACCATCTCAACAGCTGCTGCCAGCTGCCACCCCGCTCAGCTGGTGGCTTGGCCTCGCATGGGCACTGCATGGGACCTGCACAGACCACTCCCAGCACCATGCAGCCACAGCCATCTCGAAGCCCACGGATGTAAGCCATGAGTGAGTAATTCTGTTTGTTTCAGCAGACACTGGATGGGCTGCAAATATCCTTGCCAAATAAAACCACTTCTAACATAAATATCCTCTGCTTTCACTGATGTTGGGACTTCGAAATGGCTGTATTACTCTGCACAGTCTGCATTTGAGAGATTACTCTGCATCCCTCCTGCACGCATTCTTAGCAGCCCACGTCTAAAGATGGGAGCAACGCAGGGTTAAAATGAAGTTTCAGAATTTGTTGGCATGGAAAGCTAAACTCCCCTGACATTCATGCAGATGTATTACTGAACAGTTTCATAAGCCCTTATCTCTGCAAAGTATCACAGGAGTCTTGGTTATTACAAGCGGAAAAGAAAGGCAAAACTATATGAAACTCCAAGGCTTAATCTCAGAAATGGCTACGGTTTGTTACAACCACATAAGGACTCTGTTTCTCTCTCTTTTCTATCTTCTCCACCCCTCAAGTCCTGGAGAAACCTTGATTATAGCTGAACTAATCTTTAGCTAGTACAATCATTTTAATCAAACCATGCTTTCCATGCTTTTTTACCTTTTTTTTTTTTTTTTTTTTTTCTGAATGAGTTAAAAACAAGCTTCGGTTATACGGCAAAATAAATAAACAAATAAAGAAAAATGAGGTGCTAACTCATCTCTGTGTAAAGAAAGCACGCCCAGAGCAAGCCATCTTCATGTGACCGTGTCTAGCTATGTTGACCCCATTCACCCGGACCCTCGCCAGCCCTTCCCAAGCTGCAGAGCGGTGCCCTGAAGCCAGGACATGCACAGGCAGCACTCACCTGCCAGCGGCCAGCCTCCAGCAAGCAGAGCCAGAGGTTGGGGTTTTGCCCTCTCATTCAATAGGAGGAAAAAACCTATCCATCTTTGCACATGGCAGCATGTTCACCTCCCACCACAGAGATGTTCTTCCAAGTTGAAATGGGAGCTGCATACAGGCGCTGCCTGCACATTGAAAAAAAAGAGGAAAGGGCCTAGCAGTAGTTATTGGAGTCACTCAGCCTTGGTAGAATGCAGGTGAACTAAACTTTCATTGAGTGGGAACATCATTAACAAAATCAGTGAGAACCTTGTCTTGCAGACAGATGTGATGAGTCACCACAGGGACACTGCAAAAATGGATGCCTCACATCCTAGGGTAGAAGCTTAAACATGCACGGAGACCTATACTCTCGTTAAATCCATGTGTATAAATGTGGTTCCTGATCTCTTGTTTAAGCCTCTGAATTCTGCAGCGATGCTCATCGAACACTTGTCCCCAACTATACGGGCTGTGTTGTGAGGAACAGAGTTAATGAGGTTTGTTACCATTTGAATGGTGTTCTTTGTCCCAGAAACTTCCTTCCACTGCAGCAATGCAGCTCCTTGGAACATAAGCTGTGATATGGGTAAGAGATGTCAAATATCACGATCAGCACAGAGCTATCCTACTGATATTCGCTTGGGAGCAGCCAGCTGGCCATAACGCACGGTGGCTTTGTTCAGCTTGACTCCCCACACTGAAGGCATTAATGGAGAGATTTGTCTCCTTCTCCTAAGCAGATCCTCAAGAAATGTGTAGGAATGTAATAGATGAATGAAATTCAGTGGGATCACTTTGTCAAACTGGTCCCAGGCTAAAGATTTGTGGAAGGAGTCAGAGAGGAAGGGAAGAAGAGGAGGAGAGGAATTGGGCTGATCAGTGATTATGTGGTCCACGTCTCATTTCTTTAGGAAACGCAAAGCTGAAAACATACCATATGTAGTAAGTCCCCAGATTAACGCTCTGGATGTGCTTGTCGTTGTAGGACCTAGGTACTTTCTGGCAATGCATGACATAGATTGCTCTCTCGTCTCCTTCCCATAAGAAGGTGTGTCTCACAAAAGAAAGATTGGTGTGCGCATGTGATATGAGGGGTTTTATTTTACATTCTGTGCTTACAGTTTTGATCAATCATATATGCTCCAGAAAGGAAACGTGGAGTATACTCAGTTCCTGCAGTTCCCTCCACAGAAAACAGAGACATCTGAGAATATTCGTCTCCTGGATGAACTCCTTTTTCCCTTTGGGACAGCCTGGGCACGTGCCATGTATCACCTGAACACAAGGACCAAGAACTAGAATACGATCTGAAATGCTACGAGAGGTGAGGCTGGAGAGCAGAGGGCAGTTCTGCTTTCCTTACCACACTGTTTGCCAAAGAGGCACAAGTCAGCTCTCAGCTGGAGCTCCCTAACTGCTGAACCTTCCCTGTTCTCATAGGTTCATCTCGCAGCCCCAGTCCTGTCCAGCAGGAACCTGGGTCTGGGTATTCAAGCTCCAGCAACTTCTCAAGAATAGGATGGAGCCTTCCTGCCAGCAGGATATGATACAAAAACTGGCAATACAGGTACAGTATAGAGCAGAGCTCTGTACTTGCCAACACTTGCGTGTGCCAGTGTTTACCTCCACGCATTGCTGCACTTGCAGTTAATACAGATGGCCGTGTGATTAGACATGTGTGTACACAAGACTAAATCACATCTCAGTAACTTTCAGAATTAGCTAAGACTACACATGGATATTTTTGGTTTTTTTTGGAGTTAGATGCTAACAGAGATGTAAAAAACACAATTTAGATTAGAGCTAGGAGGGAATCTGGGGTTATGTGCCACAGGCGTAGTGTGAATGGGAGGGCTCTGTGCTGGAAGTGCTGCACTTCAGGACGTGAGGCAATCCCTTGTGTGGACTGTGTCATCTGAAGACACAATAAAGAGCTTGAGAAGTAGAACAGATAAGCAAGTAAGCTGGTCTTTGTTACTTATAGTTACTGGAGGAAGATAGGACTTTGTGCACATACTTTTCAGTTGGCCAGAAACCATTACAGGGCTGGTATATTATGGAGCTTTGCATTCCTGCCAGCGTTCACTGTCAGAAGAGTGAACTGCCAGTTTTCACAAAACTGCATATGCCTCCATAAACACATATTCAGCAAGGGCATATGGCTTCTCATTTTGAAGTTACACTTCAACAGGTTTGGTTAAGAGAGACGTATGTGCTGGATCCTACTGCATTTATTACTTCCCTTTGTTACAAAACAAAGGGAAAAATGTTTATATATGGTTTGTCCCTTCCCTTCTTGTCTTTGGAGAATGTGAGAGGCAAACCCACTAGTGCTGCTAATTCACACAAACTCTTACTCAGTCTCTTCACATGACAAAGGAAATGGGAAGTTGTTAACCATTGGAGGGAGAATTCTGATCCCACTGAGGTTCTCACAGTCACTGAGAACAGCAAAGGTAACAAGAAGAAAAGCAACATCTTTTGCAACCTTGACACAACCCACACTTGCAATGAGAACCCTGTGGCATGTGTCCTTGTCCTGCAGGACTTCCACCTGGAAATGGTTACAGGTCAGCTCCTTCTCTCAGGTGTGCCACCCATGCTCCATATTCATACGCCCCACTTCCCGACTTTGTGCTCAGAATGGCGAGAAGAGGGCTTACACTCCCTTGAAACAGAAGAACAGCAACGTCTTCTCCAACGCCGCAGGAGGGTTCTGGCACTATGTCCCACGCTTTGGCTTTGGAAGGCTGGGGTGGTGGCTGAGGATTTGTGGCTGGAAGCGATTTTTCCACATTTACCAAGAAGTCGAGGCATGTTGCTGGCACATAGGTGTACACTGGCCTTCCTTGACAAGGAAAATAGGATGAGGAGTGTACAGCATGGGGCTGTGTTTGATACCGAACAGAGAGAAGAGGTGGAAGAGGGAGTCATCTCTTCCCTCTACATTATATAAAACTAGTACACGCAGCCAAACTACAAAGCCTTTGTCCAACTGATAGAGGCTATGCCACAGCCAAAAGCTATTACAAAAATCCTCTTATCATTCATAACACAAAGTGAAGAGAAAAAAAACCTGGCACTGGCTACAGGAGAGAACTTCTACAGCCTGAATGAATAAGGAACAAGCGATTCATCATTTACTGTATGATTAAGAAGTCTGCTTTCGGCTTCCTTTTTTCTTTTCCCCCAAAACTATATTAAAAGTAAAGACTATATTAAAAGTAAAGGAAAATTGTTCTCTGATGGTTATTCCAGTCTCTATCAGTAATGTATATTGGGAAATAGGGCAAGTCCACATGACCTCTGTTCTCTGTATCTTTGAGATAATAATGGTGTATTTTGGAAAAGCACTTGATGTATGCTTGAAATGTACTACATGCCAGTTATCTTATTACAGATCTCTCAGCAAGGAAAAACCTGGCCTGCCTGTCTGAAGCCATCCCAGATTTAGAAAGAAAAAAAATGGCACTTGGTTGCTGATACAGAGATAATTCAGAGGTACTATTTAAGTCACCTACTATAACCTTAGAAATTTCCTTAGAAATTTGACCGTAGCATTATATACTGCAGAAAGCACAGAAGTTTTTGTCTCTAGGGATCTTTTTAATGGCGAAAAGCACTGTGGACAGGGCAAAACTACGCTGCAGCACACAATGCAAGAAGCATTTTGCTGTATCAAGTTCGGCCTTTTTTTTTTTTTTTTTTCTTTTGGGGAAAGCATCACGTTTAATACTTTGCTGGGTTATTTGGGTTCAGCCACTTGCTGATTAAAAGTCTTTAAACAGGTTTAACAAGATGCTTAACCTTCTAAGTTGGCTCTTGCAAATCTAGTAAATCCATCCTCCTCTTTCTGCAGATCTCTTGAGGAGGGTGAAGTACTATGAAACAATTTTTAAGTTCTTTGAAGTAAATACCAGGGCATAGTTAGATAATGTTCTTGAACTCACCAAAGTTTTTTGCTCTAAGGAGGGCACAGCTCTCTGTTCCGGCAATGCTCAGATATTTTCAGACCCCTTGCAGAGTGGACTCAAGTTGCTGAACTGGAAGAAAGTTCTAATTTCTCACTTTTCTGCCCCAAAAGCTATCACCTCACAGAATTCATCAGAACTGGGCAGTCGATAGGTGAAGACACTGCAGGATGGGATCACATTGTGACTGTCCATTTTCACAACAGCAGGTTGGCTGATTTCTTACTGAACCACACCCCAAAAGCTGAAGTCTGTAGTGAATTCCCGTGAATTTCTGCTTCTGTCTTTACTGAGTTTTGTGTCTGGATTCTTCCCTGTCTGAAGACTACATCTGTTAAGCATCATTATTTAAATTCTTACTAAACAGAGAACACTGCGATTATAAAAATAACAGAAATGCAGCAGGTATGTATTGGTTTCTGCTAAGAAGGTTCTATTAAGCAGATCTTAAGCAGACCTTTCCTCAGTGTTTATTACAGACTACTCACCACAGAACCACTGACTTCTTAATTTACCTTTCTCTTGCTTCTGAAAAAAATATTTAACTTAGGCATTCTCTCTGTGTACCTTACATCTTTTCTTTGCCAACAACACACTAACAGAACTGCAGTACTCTTCATAAAAGGGTATTGTTGCCAATGATAAACGGAATTGCAGTTGTCTTGCTCACTTGGTTTGTAATGATGGAGAAATATGCCCTGTCTATCCCTAAATGGAGCATAAGACAGTGTACTAACAGTGTAAGTTTTCTTTTTTTTTTTTTTTTTTTTTTTTTTT
>VXAV01005672.1:48795-71164 GCA_013399715.1 Alectura lathami | reverse complement strand
AGGTAAATAAATGCTTTCCAAGGGTAAAGCTTGGAAGGGATTTTTAAAATTATTTTTATAAATATATATATTTTTTTCTTTCAAACAGTCCTCAATAAATGGATCAGTACTTCATTTTTTTAAATTATTATAGGAGAATGTCAACCTGTGTAGGAGCCGGGCTTTTCTTCTCTCCTGCAAGTACTATGGAAATGGTGCTGGTGTTCTCTGTATGTGCTGCCAGTAACGGGTGTTTGTAGGCCACAGCCTTTTTACTTTAGTGGATTTTAATTATCCATATAATTACTTTTTTGTGCATAAAAATCTCTTCAATTATAATGTCACTGCTAATGTCTTAAAAGTGCACATAAGATGAAACAGGAAATTATCCTTTAGAAAAAGGACAGCAAAGCAAACAGCCTCTTCAAATCTGAAATCTGTTTTCTCACGTGGCCTTTATTCTCAGTGAGAGGAAATTGTTTCCAAATACTAACATTTGGATGTGTACAAATGAACTCATATCCAAAGTATGTTTTTCTGTTCAGATCACATCTGCCTGTACTGTTTTTCTGAGGCCACAGAAGACAAAAACATTTCAGTATGTATTTTAAAACTTATGGGTAGGACATAATGCTGAGATGGTGCTGTCTGTTGTGTCTGCTTTGGTTTAGTTGTCACTGTCTCTCATGGCATAAACTCCCATGGTCCTGCTTGATGCTGCCAGGTTCACCCATCCTTTTGGTATTTTCTGATGCATTGGAAATATTCAAATTACTGTGCTTGGTGACTATTGCTTTATTGAATAGATTTCTATACAAATTTATTCTTAATATAAACTAATATGTGTAATTTATTTAAAAAAACAAAAACACAAAATTTTAGTACATGAAGCTTTTCTGTTAGCTATATATATGTATTTTTCTTTATTGTGGTCTATAGCAAGATCACCAATAAGAAAAATGAAGAAATAAAAAAGTAGACAGATTAAGAGGGCATTATCAGTTTATGCAGAGATGACCAAATAGTACATATTATAATAATTATAATAATGTACTTGGTTATCATTGTTGCCTTAGTGGATTCCAGTTAACCACATAATTGTTTCATTTGACTATTAAGAAATAGTTTCTTCTGCCATGAAGAAGCCCTTGGCACCCGTGGCCTGACTGGCGCTGCTGCTGCTTTGTGCCTGGGGTCGCCTTCCTGGCATGGCCCAAAGGAAAGAAAAAGAAACGAAGACTCTGCAGTTTCCCAGTGCTGTGTTTACGAGCAGAAGAGCTGGAAGCCAAAATTCACCCCTGCCAGGGCCTGCTTAGCCTGTACAACCTTCTCTATGGAGCTAGGAGTGGGTGGCCTGTGTGGGCACTGTACCTATCAGTCACACCGGCCTGCATAGCCTTGTTGCCAGCCATGACCCTGCTCTGGGCCTGGCATCGATGGCAGCCCTCCCTGATTGCCTCCGCAAACAAGAAAAGTCCAACAAAAATCGATTCATCTCCCTCTGCCCCCATCCCTTGTCCTTGGGCTGCACGAGGGCTGCTGGTGTGCTGCTCCCCGGTGCCCAGGGCTCCCTCTCCCCCAGCGCCCAGAAGCCGTGCCGTGCCGCTTCGGCGCTGCCCAGGCCCACGCTGCCTGCGGGTGGGTGACCCGAGCAAACCCTGTGAGGAGACAGAAGCTCTGTTGTGTGCTTGCAGAGCAGTTGCTCAGAAGCTGGTGTACAGCTGTGGCCAGGCTTGTTTGGAAGTGGAGAGTAACTCGATCTTTTAATCTTTTTTTTTTTTTTTTTTTTTTTTCCCCCCAGACTGTTATTGTAAATAACAACTGTTTCTGAAGGGTGTCTGGCAGTGAGATTGAAGTGCGTATTTTAAATTGAGGAGTAGATGTCATGAAGATTTATGCTGTTTGCAAACATATGTATTTTAAATTTTATTTTCATTTATTCTCAAGTAAAAGGCCTAAGGGAGCAGAGACCAGGGGCGTGACATTCCCACTTGCACTGAGTAAAGAGTCCTTGTTCAAGTGAAATCAGTGGAGTTCGGGGTAGCTGAGGTGAGGCACATGAGCCCAGCTAACATGCTGTTGGGTGTGCGAGTGTATGGAGACCCCAGTGCTGCCTTCACGTTTCTTAACAGATTGTTAATTTTTCTTTCAGAGAAAAGCTGACTTGCCATCTCTGTGATGAGCTCTGCTGAGAAAGCATAGCATCATTCATGTCCCCTGTGCTGTAGAGTGGCTTTGGATCCAGAGCACTAAGCATTGTGAGTATAGCTAGGCAGGTATGCTGTGGGGCTTCAACACTGTAAGACAGAAGATAGCACTGAAAAGAAGTGAGTTTCACTTGTTTCGAGCAAGCTGCCTGAACTGTGAACTGACAAAAGAATGCACTTTTAATTATTGAGTGAAAAGGTTGGGTGAGTAGGTGTTGTAAAGCAAAGCAAAATCACAGCAAGGGACATAGTTCCTTTCTGTAAGTACTCCTGCTGCTGTCTGTAGATTTTTCTATCTCTATAACCCATTTCAGAGAGCCAGGAGACTTAGTTACATCTCTGAAACTATATTGTTCTTCTGCAACTTTAATGCACTTTTAAGATGTGCTTCAATCTTTCTTGCTCAATGCTAGGTTGTGCCAATTTGCATTATGTATGAGTAACAACAGCCAGGAGTTGAACCTCAAAGGGTGCAGTGATTGCATCTTACATAGTAAGTGAACCTCAAAGGATGTAGTGATTTGAATAAGCATTCTAATTTGGGGTCCTTATCTTCACCACTAAAATAAAGAAAAAATATATTATTTTTCTTTGAAGATGGTGAAGCTTTCTACACACACCCCACTCTTTTACAAGTTAACTTCTATTTTGACAATGAATCAGCCTCAGCAAACAGATTTTTGTTTGGTTTGGTTTGCGAAAGTAGTATCGGGATGCAGGGAGCAAATGCTCTTTCTTCTCTGACAATGAGAGAAGCTGTAAAAAATTCTTAGCTTTCTGACTCTTGTTATTTGGTAGGAAGTTTTTGGAAATAAGTAGAAATCCACTGCAGTCACTCCAAAAATACTTAGTGGCATTCAGAAACGTCTCTGGAGGCAGCATCCTAGGACATACTTGAAGCTTCCTCTTCCTGTCCTGTGGGAGTCTCTGACTATACTTGAAAAAATTACCCTGCTTTCTGTTGTATTGCCTTTCTCCAGGGAAATACCAAAGTTCCAGTAGACAAAGCTTTTCTGTTCAGTATGTATGTGTGCATTTCTTCTTATCAATTTACTAGAAGAACACCAATGGGAAAAATAAAGAAATGAAAAAGCAGGCAGACAAGAGAGCATTATTGGCCTCTTCTGTCATGACCCAAATCTGTTAAAAAATTCTCTCAGTCATGATACTGTGTGTGGTAATTCTTCTGTGAAGGTCTAAGACCCCCAAATCTGTCTTTTGTGATTCTAACAATGGTGCTACAACACAATGTGGTAAAATAGTGAACTGGAGGCATTGAGTCCTATGGGTAGGCTGAAAACAGGGACTGAGAGACCTAAATTCTATTTTCCACTTTGCTGTTTTTTTTTTTTTTTTTTTTTTTTTTTTATGAAATTAAATAGAACATCTAGACAGGAGTCTGAATGCTTTACATATGCAGAGTGGTTCTTTATAGAACAAAAAGCCTTACAATGTTGGAAAAAATGTTCTAGATCTTGGAGGTAGTTATGCTGATAAAAATACAAAATGTGTGATTATTTCATGACATATACCTAAAAGTGAGTGTGCTTAATTAAGTGAATCCTATATTTTGGTAAATTAAAGAGGTTACGGGAGATCAGCTATTTGCAAAAGGCTTATAAGGCTTATAAGAGGAAAGACATCCCCAAGGTAGGGAGCAACTCAGGAACTTAATGGAACATCTTATGGTCTGAAGCAGCCTTGGACTCCTGATAGCACAACAAAGACCTTCAGATAGTGACAGGGAGCATCTGCCCTGGCTCATCTCACCAGTCGGGGAAGACTCTCTCCAAAAACTGGTGACTCCTGGAAGGAGTGAATCCGAGTGTCCCAGTCTGCCCTCCAGAGAGAAGAAAGATTTATTCATGGATTAAATCACAAGGCAGCTGATAGATTGGACTGGAGGAAGTGACTGTCTTTTGCCCCAGCTCATAGCAGACAGTTTTGCTTTGGCTTTCAACACCAGGGAATCCTTCTGCTTTTCAGAAGCGGATGCAATGGATATTGGTAGAGTTTTTGTTCCTCCTACCTTTTGCATTCCTACCTTTCTTCTCTCTCTCTAGAGTAGTGTAGAAAATCAGTAAGGAAGGTCAAATATTCCTTTGCTCTTCTCTATAAGAAGTGGGTTGAAAGAAGTAATTTTAAGTAATATGGCAGCTGGCCTATCTGTCTTCCTTGGTAACAATGGCAACATATATTTCTGCACATTTACTAAAAATGTGCGAAATTGGAAAAGAGCAGTTAGTCGAGGGAGAATGCCTGAGTAAGCTGAGTCATTCTGCTACAATGTCAGGACTGGTAGATGTGAAGCACCTGCATTTTAGAGCCAAAAGATGAGCTGGTAGTAAAAAACAGTGTAATAGCAGGTATGGAATTTTCACCAGGTGTCATTACCATGAATCTGAGTCTTCAGTCAGAAGTCAGCTGTCAGCATCATCCAGAGTACCACCATGGGCAGGAGGAGAAATGCACTTCTTCCCAGCATTGGGCGACTCCTCAGGGTGTCGCCTCTGACCGTTCTCAGTTAGATGGGCTTTGGTTTCCCCTACCTGTGTAGCTGCAGTTGGATTTGCTACCCCCGCATGAAGCACCTGTCTAAGCTGCCTGGGGCATCACTGCTGCAGCCAGCAAGGTGCCCTCTCAGACGCTGGCAGCTTTCAGCTGTTGGGCTGGTCAGGATCTCAGAGGGAGCAAGTAGTTTCATGAGTTAGTTCAGGTTTCATCCCAGATTTCCACACCGACCAGAGGACAGTGTCCATGTTATTATTGGTCTTCACAGAAGCTCCCTGACTGTGACTGACTGTCCAATCCCTCTGCAAATTCTGCACTATTTTTCACTGTCCTCTCAGCTGGCCACTGGTCTGTTAGCAAATTGAAACAGCAGATGTACTGTGCAATCTGAAATTTTGACCTGGCTAGTTCTATGAGTTGCTTATTTCTCTCATTAATTAATGAGAGTTGATACACTCACACATTCAGATGACCACTGCATTTACTTCTGAACATTGTAAATGCCTTAAATTTCCAGAAAAAAAAAAAAAAAGCACATTTCTGACTTTTTTTTTTTTTTTTTCTGATGAATGTCTGAAACAAGGCCAATATTCCTGTAATTTTAACTGAGCAGCAGCAGAAGTTGTAACAGAGATGCTGCTAATACCAGTTGGGCTGTAAGTTATAACTCTGCTTATAAAGTTTGCCTGTTTTCTGGCACAGTCGCTGACACATTCACTCCAGTCAATCACAGTAAAGTGCCTAATAACAGATGTGGCAATTAAGCTGAAGAATTCTGTCTCTCTTTTAATTTTTATTACAGAGAATAACAAAGTACCTCATTAAACCCATCATCATAGAGATTTTTTGAATTTGGCATACAAGTGTCTGCAAAAATTAGATCTCTGAATAGGGTGCCTTGTTACTGAAGGTGCTTTATCAGACAATACCATCCATAGGCCATTTTTGTAGGGACAGATACATGCTCATGTTACTGTTGTCCTCTTACAACCCATACTGCAAAGAGGTAAGAATGCAAGATGTATCCTAAGGGATAACAGTTTGAGGGATTTAGGACCTTGGGCGCAAGTGAATAAAAATGCAGTCTTGATTCTTCTAAATTATACTGCTTTCGACTGGAATTAGCAGCTGACATCATTTTTAGGAAGGTTTCAGATAACCTGAAACCAAACTAAATTAACATATTTTAATAGGAAAAATTATCTTGAAAAAAATATTAATTAAAATCAAAAAGGTCTCCTTTTGATTGTTAGAGCTTCTAAGGCAATTGCCTTCCTTAGTTTCTTTTAATGATGAACCAGGCACTCTGTTTAAAGGAGAGTCTGGTTCATCATTAAAATAAATGAATTTAATAATTTAATGATTTGGGATGTCTTCAAAATTGTGGTAGAAAAACCCCTGAAACTGGTGTGAATCACAACTGGGAACTTTGATATGACATGACTCTTATTATCAAAGTGGATTTATGCACAAAATGCACAGCTGTTTACTTTGTCATTCCTGGAAAGAACGTGTTTTATTACTACCAGTCGCTACTGTTGGTAGCAGTTTTATTTCTTCAAGGTAATGTTTACTCATTAACAAACAGCATTGTACTTTCCAGCTTCAGCTATTTAGTGAGGACAATAGTGAATCTGGACAAGTCTGTATGCATTTACCAGCATGTATACATGTGCACCAGTCTGCATGTATGTGTAAGTACGTGTGTACACACTCAAGCATGTGAAAGAGAGAACACCTCTACGCCTCACAGGCAACTGGCAAGCTGAATTTCTCTCCAGGAACATCTTTTGACAAACAGGGAGACTAAGCACTGACACCACACAACTGCAAAAGTATGTTGAAGTCTGCAATGCTTGTTTTTTAAAAAGAATAAAGCGTCGAGTTTAGGTGTCTTAAATGTTCAGCTGTTCCCTAACCCCTTTGCTTATATGTCTGCAGACAGTACAGGCCACAGATGGAACACCAGTCCAGACTGTCACCCTGTAATGTCAAGGAGCAGTGCGAATCAAATAAGGCCAGGGATTATTTGGAGAGAAGGCTCACAGACAGAAGCATTGTATTCATAACTGCTCATAGTAAAACCTATGAGAAGGGTATACAGTTAGAGCAAAACTAAGCTTTACCCATGCCTTGTGGAGCAGAGGCCATGAGAGACAGCAACTGCCAGTATAAATGGGACACAATGTGATCACTTGATGGCATCTCATTAGGGCCTTCAGGTGTAGTAAAGCCGTGGTGGAGGAAAATAGGTAAGAAATTAAATGACTAGTTTGCAAAATGGGACTGATCTTACACATGTTGGTCTACAGATTTTGTGCCATTTATTCTGGCTAGTAGCAAGTCCAAAAGGAGTGCTGAAAGGAGCTTCTGTGATGGCCTGGCCATGTTTCTCACTCTTTAGGATGGCCTCAACAGGTTATCTTGTGGTCTCACTTCAGGACAGAATTGCCTTTGACTTCAAGGGGGTATGATTTGCTCCTTTAACTGTGGTCTTGTTAAAGAGAATTATCCAGGATCTTTGGTTTTGCATTATAGTCTTCCGGTTTTCCCATTTGAGAGAAGATTTTTTCTTTCTTTTGCAAAGCCAAAATAAAAGGCAGAAGAAATGAATGAATGAATGAAATGTGAAGGAGAGCACTTCTGGGTTCTCCATTCTTCGCTCAGAATGTGCTGTGTTTATTTTGTTGTGAGGAGGGGGCTCCTGTACAGTGAATCATAGGTACTTTGAACTGGATTGCTGAAGGCAGAAGACAAAAGCTGGTAAGTAATGCATTGAAGTGTTCTGAAGCCACACAGACTGTTAAAATAAGATGACATCTGAGTGTGGTTTTTGTTGTTGTTGTTCCCTGTTCTTTGATAATGGAAGACTGTCTTGTGGTGGTTTGTCCAAACAAAATGCTTTGATAAGAATTTACAGGAATGAAATGCTCAGTCTAAATCATGAAACAGGAGCTAGCTGGAGTAACAATTTGCTGTAGAAAGTTGTATATAAATGGCATTTCAAAGATACACGTACCTAAGCAGTGAAACCAGCAAATTTGTTCACAAATAACAACTTGTTGGCAACAAGAAGATATAAACAAATGAGGGTGTTTGTATGTGTGATGTTCATGATGAAAGGGTCCAGTGAAAAGCTGTCACAAGTGTGGGGAACTGCAGACTGAAGATTTTTGTTGGTGATGACAGAGGCTGTGTCTGGGAAGGAGAAGAATCAAATGTATGTGGAAAAAGAGAACGCATGTGTAATGGGGGAAGGAAAAAACAGAGGAGAGCTTTGAAGAGAGATGAAACAAGAAAGCAAAAGATTTTTACAGGAAGGCAGGCACATTTGAAATGGATCCTAAAATGAATAGGAAGCTAAATGAATTGTCTGAGTCCTGTGGTTGTGCTCCTTTATGCACTGGCAAAATGTTGGATACAATGTCTGGAAGGCTGGTACTTGAGATAATAGGAAAAGAAGTTTCACAATAGCTACGGTCAAGAGAGGGTAAAACTATGAATGAGAATTTCCGCATAAGTGGAACCAGGGAATTGGTGTGTTTAGGCTACCACAGGATTGTCCCAGGCAACTTGTCAGCAACCACAAAGTTTTCACAGTTGCATCCATGAATATGATATTCTTAGGAAAAAAAAAGAAAAAAAAGAAAAAAAAAAGAAAAAAAAAGTATCAGATGTCTGGTGATGTTATCTGATTAAGGAACTGTGCTAAAAATTCAGTAAAGATTTCTTATCACGTTATTCTGTTAAAAACAGAGGTTTCCTATATGCCAGTAACATCTAACTTGAGAAATAATTTTCCCTAAACACGCACATCTTAGCACTCTAGCCTTCATGTATACAATTAAACAGCACAGGCATTAATATACAGACTGATGGTCCAGTACGGAGTACATTATTTGATTAAAAAAAGGAAAAGGGAGGGGAAAAGTCCATCTGCTTGGATATGATTTCTGGATCAAGTCTTGGACAGTATAGCCTTTCTTAAATTTATGTTACTTGCTTTCATTACTGTTAGCTGTCAACAGCCACCCCTGGGAAGGATGCCCAGGGCTGACAGGTGCCATCTGTGCACAGACCAAAAGCCACTGGTGCATCTCTGCACAGCCCCGTGCCTGTCCCCAGACCGCAGCAGCTCCTTGTGCTGGTGGCGTCGTCTCAGCCGGAGGACGGCATCAGCCACATCCTGGTTCCTGCACATTCCTGCGTCCCATGAATTTTTTCTTCCAGAATGTGGCTGGTGGCTTCCCCAGGAGCAGCTGGCCAGCTCCAGGGCCATCTGCAGCTGTGGAGAGGGGCTGGAAGGGGAGGAAAACCCTGGCTGGAGGGTGCAGGCCACAAACAGCTACAGTGTGTTGCAGGGATTTGGTAACGTCTGAACTTCTACACAAAACTTAAGGATATGGCAATGGAGATTGGTCTTTCTAAAATCAGTCTCCTGCATACCTTTGCTTTGCGTGGAGGAGTAGACTGCTCTTGGTCCCGAGTTCTCCGCTGGTGAAAAGCTGCAGGCTGCAGTTACCCAAACATTAGAGCCTGAGGCTGTGCTGCCATCAAAAGTATGGACACAACATGTGAAGTTTTTCAGTGATCTGTCTGCATGAAATTGGTTATGTATAAATTCTTTCCAGAAGCACTTTCCTTTTCTTTGTCCTTCCTCATCTCACATGTAACTTCTCAATCCATCACTTACTCTTGTTATGAAATTTGACTTGGGATGAAGGAACATTAAATATCTTGAGGATTTTGTATTTTTATTTTTTACTTTTTGTATGAGAGCTAAATGTTAAAACAATAAATCATTCTCCAGGTATACCCAGTCCAGAAATAGATACTATGTACACTTACTTGATGTAGTTTTATATGGTTCACTTAGTGCTTCTTGTGTGAAAGAAGTTATATCAGGATTTATGTTCTAGCTGCTATTTCATCTTCTGAAAGTGTGCTTTTCAGATACTTTGGCTTGGATTCTAGACAGCTTTAACTGTCTTTATTTGGTAACTTTTCATCTGTGTGGAAAATAGCTGGACAGCACATTTAGCCAAAAGATTTATTTGTTAACAGTTCATCCTTTCATCTTCCTGTGTGAATAATCTTTAGATTTGCTCCTTGTGCTGTGCACAAAGTTATGTGTGGTACAGGTAACCTTAACGATCACAAGC
This sequence comes from Alectura lathami, assembly GCA_013399715.1. Taxonomy (NCBI): domain Eukaryota; kingdom Metazoa; phylum Chordata; class Aves; order Galliformes; family Megapodiidae; genus Alectura; species Alectura lathami. The sequence continues at coordinate 61,305 of VXAV01005672.1, read as the reverse complement.
TTCCATGTTCAAGACCTGTGTTTGTTATCTTTCTGAAAATAAAATGAAATAAAATAAAAAAATCCTTTAATGTGAACAGTGCTCTAGTTTAGTGCACAATGACAGCTACAGTGAAATCACCCCATGCTTGTGATGTTTGGCAGCCTGCCCCAGAGGAATAATAATGAGTCCATCTGCAAAGGATCTGGCATGCTGGCATTTGTTCTTTACCATGCCTCCTTGCCCTGTGCAAACTTGACTTCCACTGAACTTTCTTTCCCTCTCCTTTTGATGTTGACTTGTGGGAGGAGAAGGGAACTGATGAATGGATATATGATCACTGCCAGCCTGTGGAAATTCTAGCTGTACAGTGAGAGTGTACAGTTAGTGCTGCTGAGTGACTTGCAGGGAAGTAGTGAGTCCTACATGGCTCTTCATGACAGTGATGGAATAGTGCTCTGTTGGGTCTGTACTGCAGTGTGAGGCTGAGCAGGTAGCGCTCCAGAGTTCCCATCTCTGTGGGACCCTGCTGCAGCACTGGGCAGCATAGCTAGTGCAGAGCTGAAAGATGGCTGAGAGTTAAGGATTTCCAATTATTCCAATCTGTATAATTACCTTATTCCATTCTGGAAATGGAACTTTCCTTCTAATTGCACTCTGACAATTTCATGGAACCATAGCATCACGGAATGGCTTGGGTTGCAAGGGACCTTAAAGCCCACCCAGTCCCAACCCCCTGCCGTGGGCTGGTTGCCACCCACTGGCTCAGGCTGCCCAGGGCCCATCCAGCCTGGCCTTGAACGCCCCCAGGGATGGGGCACCCACAGCTGCTCTGGGCAGCCTGGGCCAGGGCCTCACCACCCTCTGAGGAAAGAATTTCTTCCTCACATGTAACCTAAATCGTCCCTCTTTTAGTTTAAAATCATTCCCCCTTGTCCTATCACTATCTGCATGTGTAGAAAGTCGCTCTCCCTCCTGTTTATAAGCGCCCTTCAGGTACTGGAAGGCCGCAGTGAGGTTTCCCCGGAGCCTTCTCTTCTCCAGGCTGAACAAGCCCAGCTCTCTCAGCCTTTCTCCATAGGAGAGGTGCTTCAGCCTCTGAGCATCCTTGTGGCCTCCCATGGACCTGCTCCAGCAGCTCCATGTCTTTCTTGTGCTGGAGGCCCCAGGCCTGGATGCAGCACTGCAGGTGGGGCCTCACGAGGGCAGAGCAGAGGGGGACAATCCCCTCCCTCACCCTGCTGCCACACCTCCCTTGATGCAGCTGAGGATGCAGGTGGTCTTACAGCACACTGCTGGCCCATGTCAAGCCTCTCGTCCACCAGAAACCCCGAGTTCTCCTCTGCAGGGCTGCTTTCTGAGTTGTTCTCCCAGTCTGTAGTCATGTTTGGAATTGTTCCAGTTATTTAAGATAAGATCATGGGGTTTTTTGTTTGTTTATTTGTCTGTTTGTTTTTGTTTTTGTTCTTGTTTGTTTTTAGGAAGGAGCAGGACAGACATGCAGCCTATGAAATGGTATCATTAGTTAAAGTATTCTGATGCCATAACTTCCAAAACAGATATTTCCATGACTTACAGACAACTAGGGGTTTGGTCCGCTTTGGACCTCTGGATTGTCAATTGCTTATTCTGGAGCTTATTGAATCAAGGCTTCTCCCCTGTTAATTTCAATTTAAGTGAGTGATGGATTTAGAATTTATTGAACATGAGGCCAATGGACATACACAAACACTCTGATGACATAAGCCTCATTTTTTGGAAGCCTCTGATAATTAAAAAGAAACAAAAAATAACAATACTCTAAGCTATTTAACTGAAGAGAAAACAGTGATTCATTAATTATTTGTTTTTCTTCATAGCATAGCCCTTGAAAAAATCAGTAAAATATCTGTCCTCATAAAGGAGACTTGTTCTGGCACACTCAGCCTTTAATTTGCTTATTTGTCAGCTATCAGTCTAAATTCAGTATTTTTTCCATTTAATGCTCATGGTCTGTCTTTAAAAGCTTTGGACTCTTGGAATTTTTATTTATTATTTTTTTCACTTTGAATTTCACAGATACTCACTGAAGTTTGAGACTCTACCTGAGATATAACTGTTCTTAAGTGTCTTAAGGATACACTGTTCTTCCTGCAAGACTTGCTAGCAACTGGGGAGGGAGCTCTGGGATGTTGCCAAGTTGTCTTGTAGGCTTAAACTTGTGTTAATTGGCATCGATGGTTGCCATCCCCAGAGGGACCTCGGGTGTGAAGCAGAAACCTGGAGGGACTATTGCTTTGGTGTACTGGGATGTGAAATCAGGAAATTAATACCCTCTCTGGTGAGGAGAGCTCAGTGACTGGTTTACTACATTTTATGGAAGTCATATATTTAGCATATTCAGCAAGCAAGGCCAGGTTATCAGTAAGTGTGTGGCTGAAGTGGCATGTCAGTCAGTACACATTTGGCTGTGCATTAACACTTAAAAGAAGCACAGGAGTGTTAACTTTAAAGCTGCACCAAGAGAGAGCCTTGTCATCTCTGATAATCAGGGTGTGAAAGAGTCATTCAGTTTAGGGTCTACTGAGTTATCATTTATCAAAATGTTCAGGTTCCACAAATGTTCTGTCAAGCAAAATCTCAGGCATGAAGATGATTTGCAGTTCATTCTCTTCTGTGCTCCCCTAACTGGGGATGATGTCTTTGGAGTGACATATTTTGAGTATTCAAGAAAAGATGGCCACTTTGTTTACATTTGCTGCGATTGGAGCTTTTCAGCCATCCAGGGTTGATGTGATAATTCTGCTATTCAGGTTAGCTCATATTTATTTTATGGGTGAGGTTTGATGTGACAGTATCCAACTGATTTCCAGAGGAAAACAGCCTTCTGCTCTCCATCTATTGATTTTCTAATGTAATCAATAAAAGCAATCAGATTTTCTTCATACAAGTTAACATGGGACTAATCATCATTGACAAGATTAGGTCAGGTTCAGATTTTGCTTCGCTTGACATCAGTTGTGTCATAGATGATGTTATAAACAAATTGTGAATCTAGTAGAGGAGCTGAACTTTAGGAGTAAGAATCGTATAATGCTATGAAAAACACTAGGTAGGAATTGAAGAATCAAAGAATTCACCAGAAAATCTTTACAAAACAATCTTTATTTCATCTGGCGCTGTAATTTCTAGTTCCTGATAGCCTCACTAAGTTTACTGTGAGGCACTGTTTTTGGCATAGTCTGGAGATTGTGAAGACAGAGCTCCCAGCAACAGAGCCTCCTGTACTGACTATGTAGTTTACGAATTCAGTCTGTGAGTTCAGCTATGATGGAAGAATTAAGACTTTTTAAAACAACATTTGCTGTATATACAGGGTAATGTGTATATGCAAAGTAAGTGTAATTTAAAACAACCCATTGGATTACAGCCCAGAGAACGTTTTTTGACATACCTGTGCCGTGTCACTGTAAAAAGACAGAATGAGTGTTGTAAGACCTTAGAGGTACCATGACAGAGTATGAAAATATCTTACTATTCTGAAGTTCTTCCTCTAATTAAACCTTATGTTCCTAGTGCATTTTTTATGTTGCAGTGGTAAAAATGCTTTTGCAACAGTAATGAGAAAGCTACATCAGCATTTCCCTTGGTCTTGAGTCCATTATGTCATGTTAGCAACTGTAGCATTGTATTCTCTGTTGCTCATGCAGTTCTAATCCTGCTTAATTCACCAGCAGTGCTTGGTTTTGCTGGCCATAAAATATTTGTTCACAGCCTTCAGCAACCTTCATTTTTATGTTTTGCCTTGCTTTATCTCCCTCTCCTTCCCCAGTTCCTCCCATATTTATTTACCTTTTGTGCAGACCAGTCTAAGGGTATCTGTGTGCTCCGTGTTCTTCTTGTGTCTCTGCTTGAGGCAGCCGGAGAAATCCATCTGAAGTCATGTACCAGTTTCCACTAGACAGAGGAAAATGTTTTCTGTTTTTTAGTTGCTTATTCTAGTTTTGATCCTCAACTGTGTAGGAAAAACAGGAACAACAAAACAAAGCAAAGTGCATGCAAAACTGTCAACACTGTTGGCAGTCACTGAGAAAGTGCCTAAAAATCTGAGGTGATAGCACTGGTTAACTATTTATGCAATACATACACAGGCTTTTTCATCTGTTTAATAATGGGATGAACATAGTTCATGTAGTTGCTCATATTAGAAGTATTTTAGGCGAGCATCTGTAATTTTTGGGAGTATATTTTTGGGATACACCTGTTATACCATCTTAAAAATGAGCTTGTTAGTAATTATAATATACCTTGGGATGATTAGTTTGATTAATTTGTTAATATGACTTATTGATGACTAATAATATCTTCATTTGATATAATAGACGTATCACAAGCTAAATTTATTTAATAGGAGTACAGGAACATATGGCAGTAAAGTACGGATGCTTCATGCAGCTGCACTGCTTTCCTGTTAACATTTTAAAACCATGGGACTGTATTAAAGCCCGTGGAAACAGGGACATACTTGAACTAAGCAGACTTTGACCTCGTTGCGTGGGACTTACCTTAAAGATCCTGCTTGAACTCGAGTGAAGATGATTTTTCCTCCAAATTTTAGGGGGTCAATAAGATTTTAAAGTTTTGTGTAAATATTTGTGTTCTGTTTTACTCTGTAGAGAAGGAAAGACTTGGCAGTAAAACACATTAGGCTCAGTTAAATTAGTTGTGTGTTTAGTTGGATGGTGAAGTCAGAGACTTTTACATGCTGGTTAACAGTCAAAATGACTGGAAAATGTGTTTTGTTAACTTTCCTATGACTTGATTGCTGCCATCTTATCTTAGCCAGCAGCTCTGTAATTTTGCTGCTTTCAATGCAGTTTGAAAAGTGTCATTTTCTTCCATATTATGCAAACATATTATGGATATGAGAGAGCATTTGGGATCAACAATTTGCCTCTTTGAAGTCCTTCTTCATAGAGGTCAACCGTGCTTCTCACAGAAGAGATCTGGATGCCTGGTAGAAAGTGTTTATGGCTTGGGGACATGAATTATAGAATGTTCTCCAGTAGGTCGGAGGAGCTGTCAGTGTAAGCCTGTGCTATGATTCCTCTCGTCCTGCTGCTCATCACTGATTTATGTAGAGCAGGCATTCTGCAGCACGAGCATTTTTATTGCTTAAACCAAGGTACTATGTATGTAGATAGTGAGGACGCTGATGTGTTATTGGGTGAGATGGTTTGAGCAATATGGAAGAAGAAAAGTGAATCTCCGAGCAGGGTATCTCAGTTGCTATGCAGGCAGCAAGAGTTAAATCAGTCATCTGCATTTTTTATTGCTAATATAAACACTTTAGCAATGCTAATCAGTGGTGCTGATTTTCTGTTTTGATTTTTCTTAATAATTAAGCAAAAGATTGGGAATGCAATCAAGTTTTACCCTAGGGGGTTCATGCAAATTTTTATTTTTTATTTTTTTTTAATTTTGTTAAATGTATCCGAAAGGAAAGTTACTGAAGTTGAGAAGAAGAAAAAAAGAAAATACAGTTTACAGTCTGCATAATCAAAGTGACTATTTCTAATGAGGGAAATCGCCACTTCGTTGATATTATTAACTGAATATACAGCTGCTTTTATTCCTTCTGAAACAACTGCAGATTGACTACTCTGCTATGCAGTGTATGTGCAGAGAAACAGTTACAGACCGTGAAATGTCCTTCAGCAGCCATGATTTTTCAAGAGGGATTTAGCAAAATGGGATCATCTCTGTGTCCTCAAATATCTTAAATACAGTATTTTCTTTCTGTGGACTTTTTTATGTCAACTTCTGAAGAAGTTCCTGTAAAGTAAGACTATTTAATCTCTTTATTTTCATGGATAAGTGAACCATTTTCTCTTAAAATAAGTTAGTGGTGTGTTTTACTCTTATCTGTTCCACAATATTTAAAATAAGAAATTTATATTTCTGATTATTTTCCTTTATTAAATGCATCTGTATTATTTGAAAACAAGGAAGTTAATTTGAAGTTATTTTCTTATTATCCTGCAGATTAGACTCAATGATCACTTTTTTTTTTTTTTTATATGATCTCAGAAGCAATATAGTGTTAAAATTTGTGTGAAAATGAAGATATGAGGTCAAATGTTTCCCCAAAAGGGAAGCAGGGCAGTTGGAGTCATTACAGATTACCTTCTTCCAGCTTTCATTCTGGCATTTGTGAATTAATAGTAAGTCAAACCAAAAGTGTTTGGAATGCAAATTAAAATTGTTTGCTTGAGAATTGAGATGCACCCAGTCAAAGTACTGGAATAATCTTTCAGTTTTCTATGTTACTACAGTAACTTTTTTTTTTTTTTTAAATTTTTTTTTTTTTTTTTTTTTTTTTTTTTTTTTTAATAGCAGAAGGCTTTTCTGTTTGGGAATTGTACAACTGGCATAGAAGGGGATATGTACGCAAAATATACAGGGAATTCAACTCAAAAGAGAAGTAACACTGTAGAATAAAATGTGAGGCTGCCTTTTAACAATTAGAAGCAAAGTCATTTGAACCCTTCACCTGATTAATTAATCTTCTTGCATGAGAATTCTAGGTTAGTTAGTAAAAGGCACTATGCCGTTTTTTTCAAGTCTTGAGCTGACATTGCACCTACTAAAAGTGTTGTTTAACAGCTTGAAAAACTGATAAGAAGCATTCATACATATATATATAATTTCAGCTATACATTTCCATAAAAAAGTAAGCACACAAGTGCACACACACAGACAGACTGTTACACTGCTCTTTACTCCACTGAGGTACCCCTCTCCATGTGGCAGTGTTGCCTGTCCCCTGTTGGGAGGCATTTTGTGCATGCACCCAGGTCAAGGTAGCACCAGCTGTCAGGGTGCAGCCTTTCCTGAACAGACATCTCCCCCTTGCTGGCCCAAGTCCATAGTGCTCAGGCATCCTGAGGGAGCCTGCACTGTGTAATCATTGCATAATTTTGGGGGTCAGGTTTTAACAGAAAGAGCTACATAGGTTAAAGCTGCTTAAGATGCGGTTTATCTGGAGTTTAAAAAAATCAGTGCTACTATCAATGAATGAGGAAGCACAAGTCCCTTTTTTGCGTAAGTTATATACAGGCTGACAGCATGCCATCAGCCAGACCTTGAATGGGGCTACTTTTACTCCTGAGGTCTTGAGTAAGCGCCAATCTTTACTTTGAAATTGCAGCTCCGTTAACGTGGTGGAGACAACCACCACTGAACAGCCTGAGCTAGGCTGCCTGCAGTCTGATGATGGTACAGTGCTGATGGCCAGCTGGCCACCCTGCCACTTGCAGGAAACTACTCCCTTTGGCTTCTTCTACCAAAATGAGCGTGAATTTGCTGCTGCCAGGCAAGCATCATGTATATCTGGAAGCACCCATTGGCTTATACCACCAAACCCTTGATTATGTATATCGTAATAAAATGAGTCGTTAGTTCTGGCTGCATTGTCATTTGTATAATACTATTCATCTACTACAATTTTTTTTTTTTTTTTTGTCTTACAGGCCACCTTTTCGAAAAGATGGTTCTTCATTTGAGCTCCTGTTTTGGCTTTCCTGTCATAATCCTGTACCATTGCGTGGGGACAACTTTGTCTTTGAATCTTGAAGATCCAAATGTGTGTAGCCACTGGGAAAGGTAATAGTTCCTCTTACAGAAGACTTGACACAAATGCTAATTGTAGTAGTTTCAGTATGTTTTACTGAACACTTTTTAAATGGTTTAAAGCTTTTGATTGAATTATGAACTGGGAATAAAATTTGGTGTTACAAAGTGGGCAAGGTAAGTTCATGGGTATTTGACACTGGGCTGAAATGCAGCCATCTTTGTGGTAGTGGTTAGAATGCAAAAAACACAACAGTTGCACACGCGGTGTTACAGAACCAGCTAGGGACGAGAAAAGATTTAAAAATAGCTTTTGTCAATTTAAGTGAAAAGGAGCTTTTAGATATGCAAAATGTAATTAGCCATGTTGGAGTTAGGCCAAATTTGATTATGCTGATTCTTTGCTTTTCAGCATTCCTGGAATCTAAATTAAGATTTGTTGTTTATTTTTTCTGATGAGGCTCAGAAGTTTGTAATGTACAGCTATAAATTCATCCATTTAGTTAGTCCATTTGTTCACCAATTTCACATTAATTGCAAGTGGAATGCTCACAGTGGGTAGGAGAGGTTGGTCTGCTAGCATTTGTTGTACTTTTCTTCAGTAAAGATTACAGTAGTGAAGCCATGCCTGAATGTCTCATTATTGTTATTTAATTAAGCCCATGTCTGATCAGCTAGTCCCTGAGACAGCTGAAATGTTCATTTGAGAATGTAAGTATTTCCTCCACAGCGGGTAAATTGTATTTTATGCTGGAAGTGCTGCTGAGACACTGCACGTTTATTTGCAATAGTTATGACTAAATCTTTGCAGAGAAAGCTGAAACTTTTTATTATTATTATTATTATTATTATTATTAATTAAGTCTGTATATTAAAAAAATGCACTCAAGGACCTTCCCCAGCAATTTATCTGAGCTGCGATTTATCTGAGCTGAAGTGAAGCAAGGGTAGGAGCAGATACTTTGTATACAATTTGGTTTATACAAAATTGTGTCTATGAAGTAGTTACCATACCAGGTACCTATTTACAATATTCGGGCACACCTCTAGGCTGTTTCTTGATAGTACTCCCTGTTGTGTATCTTTTGCTTACTGTTTTTCATCCCTAGAAGTGGTTTTAAAGGAAGATACGTCACAGTGAAAGCAAAATGGCAAAAAAAAACCATACCAAACCAAACCAAACCAAACCAAACCAAACCAAACCAAACCAAACCAAACCAAACCAAACCAACCTGTTTACAGTTCATGACATATTTTAGAACAGTCAAAGTCTACAGAAGAAAACAATATCCATCAAGAACATCCCTTCTGTGGAACGAACTGTTTTCTTTCGCTAGTTATCGAGTCTCAGAGTTGGGGAGGAGCTACAAGTGAACTTACTGAAACATTGGCAGTGTTGCTCAGAGCAGGCGGCATGGGAACATAGCTATGAAGGAGTAAAACTGCCAGATACAAGTTCATTGCTGCTGCTGTCGCTGGCCATGCTGTGTGCGTTAAATAACTCTCCCCCGCCCTGTCGTAAAGCCGTCTTTACAAATGAACTGCGATCACAGCAGGAATGGGTGGGCTGGACAGCGCGTTCAGCAGCAGGCAGGCTTTGTGGGGCTCCGTCTGACAGCTGGACGGATTAGGGATGCCTGCCTTGATAACAGGGAGCAAGCCCTGGGCAGTGAGGAGCGAGGAGATCTGGATGTGTTTTCCCTCAGTAAAGGTGATGACAGCAGTAGGAGGAGATCATGGTTGTTGCACTGTGGTAGGTGCCGAGGGGTCAAAGATGGTGAGGGCAAAAGCCAGATGGGCTGTGCACTCAGCAAGTGTTCTGGCTGCTCCTGGGAACCAGCAGGAACGGACCAGGCATTCCCATATTTTCTAACCCCTTTACGCAACCAAAGACTGCTGGGCTGCCAGCACAAACAGTCTGTGAAAGGGTTTTCTAGGTTGGTTCAATATGTTTCACTTCTGCAGCAGGGCTCTGTTCCTCTGGCCCCACTGACAGCTCTGGAGGCTCTGGATTTCAGAGTGTAGATTTGTTTCTGGTGCACCACACTCATAATTTGGCAGAATGTAGCAACAGACCATCAGTATAGTGCTTCTGAAAAAAAGGTTCTCTGTTCAAATTTAGACAGAAAACAAACAAAAAAATATGGATTGTAGTGTAATTTCTGACTGCTGAATAGATTGTTGGATGGCGTAACTGTTTCATCTGTTTTCACTAATTATTACTTGGATGTATTTCTGTGTTAACACCTACTTGCATATCAGAATAAATTGACAGACATTTCCACTACTGACAATATTTTACTATGGATACAGCTAGAGTTTTAAAAAGAAATTTCTCAGAAAACCCATAGAGATTTTTCTGATTTGTATGATAAAAGAATAAACTTGATTTTGTGGCTCTTAACTAGTTCTGCGGATATCCAGTGATGTTAGTAAAATGACAGAAAAAGCACTACACATCTCATTGCCCTACTGCTTCAGTTAGCTGCAATTGGGACAACAATTGCTTTTTAATTTAGGTTTACAATGCTTTTCTATAAGTGTCTAGAAGTACTGTTTCATCAGACATATTGCACAGAGACATGATTGCTTTCTGCATATAATTTTTTTTTCCCTTAGTGGGCAAAAACCCCTTTGATCCATTTATTTTATTTTATAAACTTAGCTGGTTCATGTTTAACTTAAACTATCACTTTCTGGTGAGTTTTAGTTGCACGTGAATATTTTATTAATATTTGTACCTTTTTGTGCATTTTCAGATGAATTTTGATAAGTTCCTTATGCCTTCATTTTAAAAGTGGAAATTAAGAATTAGTAGTAATAGGATGAAACTGACTATAGAATTTTGCTTGTGAGGGCTTATGGAGCACCTTTTTAGCAGGCTCCCCACCCTGGAAAGCAGAGAAGTATCTGTTAAGAGTCATGACTGTCAGTTTCTAGCTATGCTAGGAATGTGTGTACCTCCAGGAGAGCTTAGGATGTGCTTAGATATGTAACTTGTTATCAGTTCTATCTGCAGCTACTTATCAGGACTTTGTAAAAGACTTAATGAAATCAGGCTGTACTCTAAAGGACTTACTCAATAACATGTCTGCCCTCTCTCTCTCTGTCTCTCCCCAGTTATTCAGTTACAGTGCAGGAGTCATATCCACATCCTTTTGATCAAATTTTCTACACCAGTTGTACTGACATCCTGAACTGGTTTAAGTGCACCCGACACAGGTGATGTATAATTGCTAATATTGTCAAAATGCAGGTATTGTAGATGTTTGTAGAGATCTTGTGTCTGTTAAAATCAGGCATGATATATAGGGTCTGTCTAACACTGAAGGTCTGTGACAACTGGAACTCAACAACAGATAAATAAAAATCTCTTCTTGGAGGTTGTTTCTTCTCCTTTTACTGATGCCTGAAGATTTTTGAAGATATGTAACAATATAAATTGTTTAGTTTTCAAGCCAATAAATGTATGCAACAACCATTCGTTCTTTCCTTTAGAATCAGTTACCGTACTGCCTACAGACATGGTGAAAAAACGATGTACAGACGTAAATCCCAGTGCTGCCCTGGATTTTATGAAAGCAGGGAAATGTGTGTCCGTAAGTCCAGCTTCATCTTGCTTTGATATTCCCTATGTTTATTGTATTGCAGTGATCTTGTGGTTGGTGAGCAGCTGTGAAGGCAAGTGTGCCTTTGGAGATGTGTACATTTGTACAACTAAAAATGAAGTTAATTCTATACTGGTTAAAATTAGTTTTCCCTGTGAATGCACACAGGCAGAACAGGGACCTCAGTGGTAAGTTTTCCAGAAGTCAAGGTGCTGAACCTGTGTCTTCATCTTTTCATCCCCTTGAAAAACCAGGCTTATAGAGACAGCCTTGTGTCTGTGTTGTCATTTGCTGTATTGTGCATACTTTTGTATACATACATTATACATTATTATACATTATTGTACATACTTTTATTAATTTTAGGGGACAGAATAGGCATGCATTGTATGGGAAAGCAGCTATCTCCATTCCTTAGCTTCCAGCTGTTCCAGTAATGACATTTAAAAAACAAAACAAAACAAAACAGAATGAAATAGAAGATCTCTGAGAATCAACCTGAGATCAGATAAGCCATGTCTTTTAACATTTTTGTCCTAACATATATATTAGACTTTTTAAGAACCAAACTTTATCTATTTAAATACATAACTATGTAAATAATTTTTTGATTAACTGAAGTGCAGAATGGCTTGATCATGTGATAAACGTGATGGTGATGTGTCTTTTATGTGGCTTTTATGTAGCTTTTATATAGCTATGGTACATGTAGAATAATCATTCTATATTACTTTAGTAGTACTCAGAACATTGTAAATTCAGATCACATTGGATGTGTTAATTTTTTAATGTTATTATATAAAAAGATGCCAAATATTGATCTTCAGGACATACCTGCTCTTACTTTCAAATCAGTTTGAGAATGCCTCAGATTTCAAATTATATAAAAATTAAAATCCTTCAGTGGAGCTAACGTTGCATTTATTCAGTTCAGCAATGGTTGACCCTGCGGTGGAATGAGCATCCTTCAGTCCTTATGATCACCAATTGGAACCGAGGATTCAGGGAAGAGGAGGAGCTTGTTGTTTAGTACAATAAGGCAAACGTTTCATGCTTTACTGTGTTTCAGCCAGCTTTTTTGTTAGTGAGCTTGTACATTCTGGTAGGTGTCACCTGCCTACAGTGTGATAAGACTGGTTGTCCTTTGGAAAAGAAGTGTGGTGCTATCAACTGAGATCACCCTATAAGGGACAGTGATGTGAGGAGGACTCCTCTGTGTCATATAGCAGAAACATCACTGTCAAAAAGCCGGCACAAATTGTTTCTTCACAAAAAAAAAAAAAAAAAAAAAAAAAAAAAAAAAAAAAATATT
>VXAV01005672.1:31873-48771 GCA_013399715.1 Alectura lathami | reverse complement strand
GTATGCAAAGGCAGAAGAGAATGAAAAACATTGGATGTGCTGTGGATATCTTCTTTTATGTTGTTGCTGCTCTGCAATGCACACAGGATTTCTGTCAGTTTCCATGCAATTTTTTTTTTACTTCAGGGAGGATGTAAGGTGCTTTTATATAGGAAAACAAAACAAAAACAAAACAAAATGAAACAAAAAGCCAAAAACTGTAATACTGGTGTTTTGTTTTTTATTAGTACCTTTTTTTGACTTCTCAATTTAAAAAGCTCAGTTAAAAAATTCTACCAGCAGATTATTTTGGTATGACTCAACACTCCAGTGCATACAGTGATGAACTGAAATCTTGTGACTTCCTTTTTAAAATACTAATTAGGAATTTACAGTGTGAATACTTACTGTTTGCTATTTCCCTAGAGTTGCTGCTTACTAATGGTACTGCTACTGCGCTGCTTATAGTGGGGAGAGAATTGCTTGTCACTGTATAAAGTCATTGCAAGAATGTGGCAGCCTGGTGTTGCTAAGTCTCTAAATGTTCACAAAGGAAAAGAATGGCCTACAGCCAGATAAAAGCATGAGCTGAATTTTGAGTGGTTTACATATATATATGTGTAAACCATACATAGGCAAACTCATGTATGGAAACACACAATATTTTTTTTTTGTTTGTTCTTCACTAAATGGCAAATAATTGTTGTACTGTAAACTGTCCAAACTCAGATGCAGAGTTTTAGTGTCATCTGTTTTTAGTTGATGCCATTCATAAGCTTATATATCCTGCCACAAAGTGAAAAATCAGCAATTTAAGTACAGATATGCTCGAAAAAACCTGCACACCTTTTTTGCTAGAAAAAGATCAAGTAACATGAGTAGTAGAGACTGTAAGGGAAACAAATATTGTTAGCACTACTGTCATCAGCAGAAAAATAGCATCACACCCTGCATTTAGGTTGAGGTAGTTCAGTGGTGGTCCTACTGAAACTCCCCAAAAGAGTTACCATTTCCTCATTTTGCAACTAAAATTGAGGCATCCTATCTCCTCACACAATCTTTGACCAGATAAAAGTATCATTTTCAGAAGGCATTTATGGATGACTTCACCTGAAGTCACTAGTGAAGCCCTGTTAGGCTGGTACTGTGGGAGCAGGATCAGCATCTTCTTTCATGTACCAAGCACACAGTAATACCAAATAAGCTGCTGCAGAAGGCAATCACACAAGAAGCAGATACTGTTAAGGGTTTTGCACAAGAGACTACACCATTACAGCCAGAAGTTCTTTAAAAACAAAAACAAAGTCTGATAAGCAACTCACATACCTGTCCTTCCAATATTTCTGGGTTTGTTGAAATGATATGGTATTTACAACACTGTTATTAGGTGGTACAGTAGCACCAGAAGTCAGCCTCCATCTACAGCCCTTGGAAACTTTTCAGGGAACCTCTCGAGGGAGCCTGATACTAAAATTATGTTAATAAATGTTACAATACTTATTTTTTTCTGTGTAACCTTTGACCAGTAGGTAGGTTCTCTTGCAGACTGAGATTATTAGAGCACGCAGGATTCAGTCATTCTGGGTATAAAAATTACTACGTTTTATTAGTTGTGTCGTTTGGATTTGCCTTCAATGTAAATTTAAATTCCAACATTACATTAGGGGTCAGCATTAGAACTTTTATACACAGGAGGATGCCTGTCTGTGCTTTCACTGTTAGCGTGGTTTGTGCCCTCCTAGTATGACTCCTGTTAAAAAAGGATATGAAGTTTCTTACTTCTTACTTCACTACTGTCAGTGCCTCTGCATTATTCCGAACAACTTAACTGTCTCTTACAACATAATATTAGTAGCATTCTCAAGAACATTTGGCATTTGGATGCTAGGCTGGGCTACACACTGAGACATTTTTACAAGAAATGTAATCATCTCTTTCTTTACATTTACAAAATCCATCCAATTTTTATCGTGTTTCTGAAATGAAAGAGTTCAGACTTTAAGATACCTGGTGGTGGATTTGTTGTAGATTGACAAATGTAAAGTAGATTCATCTTTGTAGCATTTTGATAGTGTGAACATTAACTTTACTTACAGTTTTTACAGTGTAGCAGATTCCTAAGAACATTAAGGAAGGATTAAGCCTGCCAAATTTCCTTGAGACAGGAAATGGAGAATAGGCAGACCATGGGTAGAATTAAGATCTATCTTAATGCATAACTGAATATCACTCTCCTTAATAAAAAACAGACATCAAGCACAGAAAAAAGATTAACCAAAGTGTACATTCTAGCATACACTATAGAAAGGAAGAATTTATTTGAAAGAACACATTCATAATGTAGCTTAAGACATATATGAGATTCATCTTGCATAAAAAGTGCTGAAGGACCATATTTCAATTAATTGAAAGGAAGTTGAAGTTAAATTTTTTGCAATATGTAGAACAGCTCTTTTCCATTTCCAGGGTAAATGATTTATGCATTCAAACATCATTCACAAAATTTTGAGGACTTCAATAGATAAAGAAGCTTATTTTTTCCTGAAAAGAGATATAAAGAGATATATCTATTCAAATTATTATTATTATTATTATTATTTTCTGAAGACAAGTATCCAAACCAGGATACAGTTGTATTAGTAGAAAAGGTAAACACAAAGCACAGAGTCATGTATGTGGTATGACTTCTTTTGTTGGAAGTCATTTATGTGAATAAATAATACAGATTTACAACCCAAAAGCAGACCTCGTTCAGTTACTACTTTCTTCTTTCTAATTATTAAAGTTGTTCAGAATTTCATTTAATAGAAGATTTCCGGTATGAAATCTCACAAAAGCCATGTGAGTTCAGGTAGCTGTTTATTCGATTATGTGACTCATTTGTTTAAAAGCTGGAAGGGAAACTGGGGAACTGTAGTGGATTCTCCCGGTCATTTATTTACATGCATAATTACAGGCAAAATATTTCAAGCTTTTGTTCATGTTAATTCCTTTATGTCTGGCTTTTCAAAGGAAATAAATGGCAGATCTAAAAATGCATGCCTGAACTTTAACTGAAGGCAAGAATCGCCTTTTTCACATCTTATTACAGGAAATTCCTCTGAATCTTTTTACATTAGGTGATGCAACGCACAGCTATCTAAATGTTGTCTATGGTGACTTATGATAAAGTAACTACATAGCACTTTCTTAATCACAGAGAGCAGATTCATAAAATGCCATTCAGAATTTTCAGGTTTTGTATTCCTCTCTTTATATACGCTCTAGCTCAGAAATGGAAGTGGCACAAGGCCATGGAGTTACTCCACTCAGCTGTGATCCTTTAAGTAGGTACAGCAGTGGAGGAGCAATCTGCATTTCCACTGCAGGTGGTATGCTGGAGCACATCAGCATATAAGTAGGTGTTTGAATTGCAATCTTCTCTTGAGTTGGAGCACTGTCTCCCTCCTCTCACTGGTATCAGTATGAGCCATGTGATCAGCATCTGAAAATGGCAGCTTGATCTACAATTGCGTTACATACGCTATGCTTCTAGCACGTCTGGCTTAACCCTCTTGGTGTGAGTTCCCCTCCTGAAGCTGTGGTGCTGCAACATGTCTGCAGTCGATCATTTTTGAGAAGCCATTGCCTCATGTTGCTTTCAGCTTCTGGTAGTTGTGGTGTCGATGGTCCAGGCCGTTAACATACACCTCTCCAAGCTGTTTAATGTTGCTGAGTTTCCTCAGCAGGGCATTTTCATTTGACTAGCTGCAGAAACATGAGTGAAGTAGGAAGAAAACTCAAGAAGCCAGGTGCCCTTGTGTCTGGGGGACCAGGCAGTCCCCTGCCGGGGTGCAGAAGGGGCTCCCACATGCAGCCGGTGATGTTTTATAGGTACTTCAAGTTGGCTCTATAATCAGGAACACCTTCTGTGCTTAAGAAAATGAAAAGATGTGATCTGCTGAAATACAGTTGGACAAGGCAAAATTTTAGGGAAGATTTTGAAGGAAACAATAAGAAGAAAATGAAAAATAAGATGAAAAAGCAAATAGGCAAGTGTTAACTCTGATTGCTTTTCATATGATAACTGATTTTCCATTACAAAAAAAGAAGACAGGACTTACACAATTTACTGCAGTCAGTTAATTTTTGGTTCTTCTTTACACTGCTCAGTACCAATGAGACTTCACATTAAGCTGCATTTCGTCTGCTCATGTACATAAGTTTTTTTTTTTTACAGCACGTCTATGAGAAATGAGAAAATTCTCTCTGTTCCTGGTGTCATTTTCAGCTTGTTCGCTCGTACTCTTCACCTTGTTTTCACCTTGCATGGTTTTTCAGGTCCTGCAGTAAATTGTGGTTCCCTTGTCCCTGTGTTCGGTGCAATAATTTTGGTACAGACACTGTCTCTTAGGAACATTAGCTACAATTCTGTTGACAAGAATCAGCCTAGTTAGTGTACAGAGGATAATTTTTTTGGTTATAAAATGGGCTTGTATGTGTATTCAGAATATGGAAGGAAATTGCTCTTTGTTCAGATATATTTTTAGGCATTAAGTAGCTTAACTTTAGTTTAACCTCTTCAAAGTTAAGGATTACCTGTCACCCTTCTTTGAGAAAGAAATGTATGTATTTGTATGCCAGATATACGTATAAATATATAATTTTAAGTGATCTTTAATTTATTTGGAAGTAACACTATTTACAATTTATAAGGCCTTTAAGTGGTCCTTATCACATGTTTTTTAATTCCCAGAGTCAGCAGAGTTTTGGATGTCAAAAAACACATACAGTGGTAATGATGCTGGGTATTGTGTGTTGGTATTCATCTAGTGCTTTGAACATGTGCAACACGTTCACAGAGGCATGTGTGTGCACTGCTACCTCATGTTGTCTTATGGTTTATGGGAAGATTTTTTACACATCTGGCTTTGGCAGAGCTTCACTACCAAAGGCAGCACTTATTAGGCAAAAATCTTCGAAGATGTAAGTAACTCATGTCTAGTTGTAAAAAATGGAAATATGTGATGTGTGGTGTATTGTTTAGTCATTATTTCTGCAATAGATAGAGAACAATGACATGGCTTTGTTTTATAGGATGATGGAAATCAACACTGTTGATTTCTAATGAAGATCATTTTAATGCACGTCTGAAAAGTAGCTTATAAGACATAAAAGTTTAGAAGGAAACTTAAAGGCATAGTTAATGTCTGGGATCCCAGATAAACAATAATTTTGGTAATGTATGCTGTTTATCGCTTTGTGGCTTTCCTTTGTCATGACCACATAAAATATAAAACAGACTGTCCTGCTTTATGTTGTTGTATTAGGAAACAAATCACAGGACGTTTTGCGGGTGTTTTTCCTAATTATCGTGGAGCATTTTCAATCCATTCAGAACAGAAATAATTCTAATGTTCTCTCATTAACGTTCTTGTGAAAACCAGCCTTGTCATTCCCCAAGTGTTCACTTTGTATTCATTGGTACACCAGTCAGATCCTGTCATAGTTTTTCTGGAAATGTAGGTACAAGAAAATTCTCATCCTTTGCACATTTCAGAAGTTTTATTGTTGTTTGAACTGGATGGGAATTATTACAGTGTATATGCTTTGGAAAGCTGAGATCATTTCCTTATGAATAGGCTGCCAGCAAACTTGCTCCTTGACAGTTCTTCCTCTTCAGTGTATTGCATTCTGAGTTAGTTACGTGCTGTGCTGGGTGTAGGAGCCATTTCAAGTTCTGTTTAAAAGTTTCAAATAAAAGCCTAATTTCAGAACAAGCCATAACTATGGCAACACATGTATATATCCTTGCAAATCGTAACAAAAAACGATAATGAAAAGTTTTAAGCAGCTGTGCTTAACACTTACTACAAAGGTTGCAGTGATTCATAAGATTTTTACCTTGTGTCTTACCTTAATTGCCATCAGTGTTTTGTTGTGCTTCATTTGATCTGCACAACTGTTCAGAACAATCAATATTAAATTTCCTATGTGTTGCAAATAATTCTTTGTCTGTGCTGTTTTTTCTTGCAGAGGTTTCCCTCTTTCTTGGCATTAGAGTTGGTTTTACAGAATGACAGTGGCTGAGATTGGCAGAGCCCCTGGGTCCATGTGGCCCAACCCCTGCTCAGACAGGGACACCCAGTGCACAGTGCCCAGGCCCATGGCTAAGCAGCTTTCCAACCTATGTTATGCTGTGGCTATCTTTCTCATTAAATGTGGACAATTTTCTCTTTACTGAATGTAGACATGTTTGAGCAACACCAACGTGATTTAGCTGGATCCTTCAAAATAAGGAAAAATGGAAGAGACAGAAGTTAGATAGCATACTTTGAAGGGAGGGCGTCAAATATTAATATGTTATAATTTATTTTGCTTTTAAACAATGTTTGAAGCATGAACATCTGGATTGAGAATAGGTTTTGAATGCTTTTCCTAGTGCTAGGAGTTATAATTTGTAATTATAATATTTCCTTCTCTGACAGCTCACTGTGCTGACAAATGTGTCCATGGTCGTTGTATTGCTCCAAACACCTGTCAGTGTGAGCCTGGCTGGGGAGGACCCAACTGCTCCAGTGGTGAGTTTTCACCTGCTTCTGCCTGTCTTGTGCTCTTTCTACTGTGCTGTTTTCTCTTTTGGGCAGATTATCACAGATCCTGTGCTTGGTCTCCTGCTCTCTGTTCAGGGTGTTTGGTTTGAGTTATCGGGTTACTATGTGTGGTTTGATATTTCTCCATTTACTTGCAGACAATGTTACCCTGTACCAGCACTAAATGTCATGAGATATTTTGTGCTCAGAAGCATGCCAATTAGTATCTGCAGTAAGTAAATAAAAGTATATTTGAATGATAAGATCTCCAATTTTTTGTTTTCTTGGTGCATAAAGAATGATGGTGCAAGCACATTCAAAAGCTCTGAGTAAATCTTCCACACAACCCTGTTGTCCTCTTTTTTCCCCCCAGCTGTGTTCCTCTCTTGCATTAACAGGTCCTCCCTCTCTGCTCAGTATATTTCAG
Source organism: Alectura lathami (assembly GCA_013399715.1). NCBI lineage: Eukaryota > Metazoa > Chordata > Aves > Galliformes > Megapodiidae > Alectura > Alectura lathami. The sequence continues at coordinate 41,793 of VXAV01005672.1, read as the reverse complement.
TTTTTTTCTCACTTTACTGATCTTTCTCCAGTTTTCTTCTCCTTCCTCTTCGTCATGAGTGTGTGCAGAAGAGGAATGGAGTATTGAGTACTGAGGACATACGTGCAGAAGTCTGGGACAGGTTGACACCTTCCCTGCTTGGTGTATGGCTGCAGTCACACACCAAGGAGCTGATGGGTATGCTTGAAAGAGAAGTTAAGAAGGAGGAGGCCATCACACACTTGATCTAAGAACACAGCAAAATACCAAAACCGTAGATTGAATTACTGAAGTAACAGCAAGTGTTGACCTAAGTGATGATCACCATTTTCTAGCCTCTCTGACTGCGAAACCAGGCACTGCAGCCAAGGAACCAGACTGCAGTAAGATGGTGGGTCTTGACAGAGAGCAGAAACTACTCCATGGCAGGAGTGGCGTCTTTGTGTACTGTCCCTTCATCTGTCAAGGGTAATCATTTATGCAGACTGTGAGTTGTTTTTTTTTTCCTTTGCTTTACCTCAAATAGTGTTTCTCGGAGTAGTTCTGGATTTTTGCTCATTATAGCAGGTTGCCTACTCCATCTTTCCACTCCACTTCATAAGGTCTTTGGAAATGTCATTCTTAGGCTGCTACTACAACCGTGTACTTCATTGTTATAAAGATCAAAGAAGGTTACTGCTAGTGGCTGTTCACTGGAAAATAACATGTTTTTTTAGTCAATAATAATAATAAAAAATTTTAGATTTCACAGACCATATAAAAATCTTATTCATTCAACAGAGCTGATGTCTTGAAAAGATACTATGCTATTAGGTAACTCAGTATGAGACTCCTGTAAAAATAGTAATTGTGAAAAACTTGGATCATCTGTAGGTCAAAAATAATTTTGGTTGTATTTTCATGCTCTTTTTGTCCACTTAATAAAAATAAGGGAATTATTATTATTTGCAAACAAGGTAGTATTCTGACCCTTCATCTAGAACTGATCTGTTGCATAGGCAGCTGATTTCGTAAAACATAGGGTGAGGCGGAGAAAGAGAAAGTTAATATATTACACGAAGAAGAACTTTCCAGAACTTGTTGTTTTCAGATTATGCTTACAAACAATTATTTTCATAAACAGCTCTAAAGAAACAGAGGAAATGGAAAGAGTTGGCAACCCAGTGTTGATGCTGATCTTAACCTAGGGAGCGGAATTGTCAAAGGAAATTGTCAAAAAAATGTTAACTTTCTTTCTGAATGCCTTACAAATTCAACTCGTCTGTAACTACTCAGATGTACAAAAGCATGCTTCACTATGCAACAAATGAGGAAATACTGTTATTTATTGAGATTTCCAAGTGTGAGACTCACTGAAAAGGCAATTTAGATGAGACAGGAATCTCTAAATCTTGCTTTGGAAATAATCCTTCCTCTCACAGGATTTTCTAGAGTCCATTTCCCTTACCTGTCTGTTATAATTCATTCTGAATACATGTGCAGCTATTGTCCTGTGCGTATTCCTCAGGTCACTGCCTTTAACTGCTGGTCACGGCAGTCTCAATACCAAAAATACTTTCTGGTGTGAATATACAACAGGCTAAAGCTGAAAGAGCCTTTGCTGGTGCACCTTTGAACAGTGTGATCTCTGGAGAGTTTTGTGGTCCTCTGAAGACTTCTGCATGATGTTAGAGCAAACTGGAACTGCAGAAATTTGTTTCAGGTTGCTAGCATGGCCCTAGGAGAAAGGGAGTGGGTAAGGAGGAGGAGGAGTTTTGTTCATATGTTACTGGGATATTTGGGTTGGAATTTGCCACTTTCCATGTGGACAAGTTTAAGTAGGCTGTTGCTTTCAGTAGGTTGGCCTTCTGAGTTTGAGTGCTGCAGTTTGTTGCTAGCAAAGTGTAATTTCCTTGCCCATGTGTCTGAGAGCTACAGCGCAGATCACACTCAATTGCAGAGCAGAGGGTACTTTTGGAAAGGCGACAAGTCTTTGAATCTCTGGCACTGAGTTTTGTTGTTCCTTGTCCTATGTAGGAGATTTTCACATTTTGCCTATAACTGTATTTTCTGCCTCATCCCTGGCTTGATTACTTTTAGTAACACAAAGACACAATGAGATGACATGAAGATCTACTTTAGGTTTATAATAATTTCTGTTGATACAGTAATTTATTCATTAAAAGCAAAATCCACATAAGTTGCCATACTGTGTTTATGTGTATGTTATAAACAGTTGATTACTTAACTGAGTAATGGAGAAGGAACAATTATTTTAAGACATGCCAGTACTTTTGCAGGGCAGACATTCAGGGATTTAGTGAATAATGATGACCAAATAAGATTCTGTGACTGAAAGGGAGAGATTATTCTCAAAGTGTGAGATACTGGGCAAATGCTCAGATTGGTGTACTTTGTTCATTTTCATGGACATGAATACATTGGAAGCAACTGTTCTACCTATGCATGAAACTTTTCATAAAACTGCAGAACTGAATTTGTTTCCAAAACACAGTCTTTCTCTACTAGGATTGATCATTCTCCTTACACTGGAATTTCATTTGTAAGCATCTGAGAACAGAGATAGATCTGTAGCAGCATCTGTCCAGCTGCCAAACCACACCCCCACACCTAATTTTATCTGTTGTTTCTCAGTTCTGTTAACCTACTTCGTTTAAAATAATTTTTTAAACCATATGCTGTGGCTTCTAATTTACAGTGGATTTCTGGTAGGTAATTGCAGATAAGTGCTTTCTAAACAATGTAATGTTCTTTCCAAAAGTGACAGCGTGATTGCATGGACTAAATTGGTGTATTGTGCCGTAAAAGCTGAATAAGCAAGTTTCCCCCTGATCTTTGCATACCAGTGCGTGCTATGGTCTAATAACCTTTTCAGGGACTAAACTTTTCAGAGACTCATTTCCTTTTGTGGCAACCATTACCTCCTAATAGCCTAGGTCAGTGATTGCTTTCAATTCAGGGGACAGGGATGAAGTTTTAGCAGTATACTCTGTCAGTGTCTCCGAGGCTGCCACCGTTCAGTGCCTATTTCTAAACTAACCCTTAATGCTCCTCTTGTTCACATCCTCTGCCTTTCTGAAAACCTTACATCCTACCTGAGCGGAAAATATGACTGGATATTTTCCTCTGTGAATAAAACCTGAGATGTGTTTTCCAAATTTGACTTGTTAGATAATATCTCCCTGAGGAGTGTTTCCTATGTGAAACATATTTTTTCTTCAGGCCTTTTCTTTTTAGTTATAAGTATTGCAGTCTATTAGTCAGCGTAGTGAATTTCAGTGTGAAATGATGAAGGAGATGATGCTAACATACATGTATCTGAGAAGAAAAACTACTTGGACTAGGAAGCCACTAATTTACGGAGCACTCCCACTCTAGCAGAAGGAATGAAAGTCATGTGAAACGAGTTATTATAACAAAAATTTATTGACTGGGCACAGCAGACAGATCAATGCCAAAGGTGTGGGCAGGAGACATGTTGAATCTGTACGTTGGAGCGAGTGAATAAGCACAACCAGCACACTGTCAGCACCACTCTGAAGAGGTGTTCATGAGCGTCAGGAGCACAAGTTAATTGATTCTGGTCTGGGGAGAAGAAAAAACTTTAGAAAAGGATACAGTGGTAAAGATAGCTGTGTCTGCAGCTTAAAGATGCAAACAAATGGTTTTTATGGAAAACATGACAGCCAACCAACCAAACCCACCGAAATGATATTATTGTTTACATCAGATTTTAAAACTGCGTGTGTCAGGTTGGTCTGTTATATGTTATAAGAACATTTTTGGCAACAGGCTGTGTATAAAACAGTCTTCTATGACGGTTGCTATGTGTAATGGTAACTGGCTACCTAGAGATGTAGAGCTGATCAGACTGTGTTTTCCATTTGTAGATTACATTTTCTACCCTCACTAGTGGAACAGTATTTGCTGTAATACATAATATGTGGACCTGACTGTCAGTTTTGAATGTGTGTGCAAGTTAGGTACACATGCAGCCTAATGTGGAGCCCCAGTAAACAATCAGGACATCCACTTTGTTTTTCTTTTCATGCCTACTAGTCCACAAATAATTCCTTCAAAATCAATAGGACAGTTTCTGAATAAGCTGGAGCAGGGGCAAAAGGCCAAAATCAATATTACAATGGCTTGACTGCAGAGGATATAGCGTTCCTGGTCCCCAACTGGCCTGAGTAATAAGGCAAAAAGGCAATGAAATATATTCCATTTTGGTTTATGAGAAGTGTGCTAGGACTGTCTGTGGAAACATGGGTAGGCACTTTCTGTTCTACCGTGTAATCTCAGATGTTTTAATTGCTAGATTTTCATTTGTAGTGTAATTATTTTGGTAAATCTTTGGGACAATTGTCTCAGGGCATGGAGGTAGAACAAGTGGCCTTAAAGCATACTTTGGCTCCAGGGTTTTATAAACCCTGAGAAGAGAGCAGCTTTGGCTTTTTCTGTAGAATTTCAAACTAGGTGTTTAAAGCTGTAATCTCAGAAAACCATCTTTTTCCCTTTAAATGCACTTGTACAGTACAGTAGCTCTGCTACAGTCAGATTTCATTTACTGTCATGGATGTTTCTAAAGTTTACGAATTCTGTGAAAATTGACTGTTTTCTTCATGGGACTTGGCAGATGCAGAATGTGGCAGAAACTGGATCCCTTGGCATAGCTTATGTGAGACACTCACATGAGTTGCAGGCACTGCCAGCTTCTCGGTGGAGCTTATAATATCCATTAACCCTTGAGAGGTGGATGTGTGAATGTTTTCTGCAGACACCTTTGCACCCCAAACTGAACAGCCCCCTATGTGCAGGTGCCAGGCAAGTTACCTAGGAGCATCTCATACATTCAACAGCACAGCCTGTAAATCTAGCATGTCTCTAAGGCGTTACTTTCTGATTTTATTTCTCAGAGGCATTTTGACTGAAAGCTTGCAAGATACACATAAAGAGTTAGCTTGTTCTTAAGTTTTCTAAGCCATAACAGGCTGTAGGAATAGGTTCTGGTTTTAACCACATGCTCAAGCCACAGAGGCTTGACTCACAGAACATAGAAATTGCTAAATACGCTAGTGAAACTGCCGTGTCCTGACACAGAGCTATTCACTTTTATGGAAAAGTGTAGAGAAATAGCTTACTCAAGTGATGCAGAACTTTTCCCTCCAGCTTCCAAATGGCCACATGTGCAAATATATCCTGTTAGCAAAAGTGACAACACATCATAAACAGTGTTAAGTTTAAACTTTTCTTATTATACTTAACCTTCCCATACCTTTAGCTGGAACTCCTGTGATTCTCCTGACTAACTTACCAGTTTTGCCAGCTGAACAATTGATTTTCTCCTCTAACAAGGCTAGTATCTTTGGGCTAAGATCAGGTGCTAAGAGGGAAAACAGGCATTGGTGGACTTTGCCATCACCTTCATCATCAGTGGAGTCACAACAGGTGATATCAAAATTCCCAGGGCTACATAGCAGCTCTGCTTTTCTGAAGTTCAATGTAATACAACAATGTTTTTAAAGTTAAATTATTATTGTGTGTAAGAACATTTCTGTGCCATAAAGTACAGAAACGTTTGGGTTTTAAAGTAGTAGGTAAATTAATAGGATTTATTTGTTTCCTGAATTACAGTTCCAGTTCTCAACTGAAAAGATGAACAAAAATATACTACAAAATGGAGTTATTAGTTACAGAAGTTACTTAAGTAGGGATTTACTGCAGTAAGTGGCAATTATTTTATTCATTTGTAAAAATTTTCTGAATCAGAGGAACTTTTCATTATTTTTCCTTTTGCCATTTTTTAAAGTCAGTGTTTAAAAATGTTTACACACTGGTGTTTGTGGTGCGTGCTTGAGCTGATTTGTTGATGTTGTTCACATCAGAGTGACTTTTTTTTCCCAGTAACAATGCAAATGTATTTCTAGTATTGGTGTAGTTTCTGTTGGCCTTACATATTTAGTCGCTGACTCATTATGCAGCTTTTCAAGCAGATGAAGGATAATGTTTATTAGTAACTTAAAAATTAAGATGACCTTTAAGATGTTGGAAAGAAAAAATGAATGGAAAAAAGCTAATCTATGGTCCTACAAAACTGGGATCGTGGACAACAATCCATTTTTTTTTAAATACAATCAAATTCTTATAACTGTATAACTTTTCCTATAACAGTGATTATATTTAACACATTTTATCTCAGTATCAAGATAAATTGAATACCAAGAGCCATCTGTGTGTGTTTTCCTAAGCAATTATCCAGCCTTGTGTTCCGATGTCCAAAGCACTTTAAAAAGTCTTCTGAAAGGCATATAGTTTCAGTCTTTTACAGGATCTTAAAAACACATTTCCATTGTTCTTCCACTTCATAGATCAGAAAGCTTTTACAAAGTAAAAGGTAAAAAAAAACCAACTAAATTTAATTAAAGCTTAGCATTTTGAATAAAAATCCTTTCTTTTACACAAAACGAAAAGCAAGAGTGAAAAATATGCCACAGGGTAAAAAGCCTTCAAAATAACAAATGAAATCAGAGAGAAGCAAAAGGCTCAAAGGAAATCCAGATTTAATGGAAAGCGTATTCTCAAAAAAAATCATACTATGTGTTGCTGCATCTGGGATGTAGGTAAAGTAAGTCTTTTACTAAAAGGCATTGGTATTTCATAATTATTATGAGTGATTCTTTGCAGGAGAAGATTTATCTTCTGATAAGTATGTGCATGTATCTTCCTGACTTCTCAAAGTAACTACAACAGAGTGTATCCAAAAGTGTATGGAGAATAATCTCACATTTTTATTAAATCAGACCCTGAAGTCCGTCTTAAGGATATTTTTATTCTAGTATTCAGAATACCTGGCTTTGTTTTCTGGCCTTTTACACTCATTGCTGACATTTTTATCTGCCATGTTCCACATTTACTGTGTTTAAATGAGGGATGACATACAGGTTGATAGCACCAGGAGTTAATGCATCGTGTTGAATTTTGAGTATTTGTAAATTTCTGAATCTGCAGGACTTGATTTTTTAAAATTATTATTATTTTTTATGATTTTTTTTTTTTTAATTCCACTTCGGAGAATAATTATCTCTTCCTTACCCTGGAGGAGTATCTTAAGGGAAACAAAAGCCATCAATTTAGATTCACAGCTTGCCAAATTGTAGTACCAAAGAATAGTTTCAACATAAGAGTGTCTAACACATGAACACATGAATAAAATGGGTTTCACTTTTCCTGTTTACACTTGAAAGTCAGATGCGGCATCTGTTGATGGGGAAAAGGGAGAACTCACCATTATCCTTACTGAGGTTGTCAGAAGCATAGATGAGACAAGTTGCTTTTTCACCTATGAACATAAATGTGGCCTTCATAAAAAGTCATTCTATTTTGTTTTCGATTTCTTAATAGAATCTATCAGTTTCTAGTTACTGCTGGGTATCTAAAATATTTGTTCTGTTAATGTGGATTTATGTTAAGGCAAGTGTGTTTCTTGCTTCTGGAGCTGAAGGAAGAGATCCAAATTCTAAACCATGGACAGCCTTAGGGCAATTTATGGTAATTTGTCTCTGGGTTACTACTTTGGATAAATGAACATTTTCTTAGTGTTGATCTGTTTTACTAACATTGGCTATTCTTGGCTATTAGTAGTTGTTATTCCATGGTAATCATAGAATGACAGAATAATTTGAATTCAAAGGGCCCTTAAAGCCCACCCAGCCCCAACCCCCTGCTGTGGGCTGGTTGCCACCCGCTGGCTCAGGCTGCCCAGGGCCCATCCAGCCTGGCCTTGAGCACCTCCAGGGATGGGGCACCCACAGCTGCTTTGGGCAGCCTGGGCCAGGGCCTCACCACCCTCTGAGGAAAGAATTTCCTCCTGATATCTAACCTAAATCTTCTCTCTCTTAGTTTAAAACTGCTCCCCCTTATCCTGTCACTGTCAGACCATGTAGTTCTCTCTCCTGTTTATGCTAAGGCCCCTCTAGGTACTGGAAGGCCACAATGAGGCCTTCTCAGAGCCTTCTCTTCTCCAGGCTGAACAAGCTCCGCTCCAGCAGCTCCACGTCTTTCTTGTGCTGGTGGCCCCAGGCCTGGACACAATACTCCAGGTGGGGCCTCACGAGGGCAGAGCAGAGGGGGACAATTCCCTCCCTCGCCCTGCTGCCACCCCTCCAGACTGCAAGCATACACTACTGGCTCGTGTCAAGTTTCTCATCAACCAACACGAACAATGCAAGTAACCCTGGACCTTCCTAGAAATTATACTGTTTTGGTATTTATATCCTGTGCTCCAGAAGGCTGGAATACTTTTTGAACAGGTTATATGACATTTGGTATACTTTCAGTTGTAGATGATGGTTGTTCCTGGAGCCCTGGTGGGCATCATGGCTGTCCGTGCTTGGTATTCATGGACTCTTTCTGCAAGTAAAAATACATAATACAAAGTTGCCTCTGTCACAGAGAAACTCTCATTGAAAGAAAATAAAAGAGATAAAACAATGCTCAAAACATGGAAGAGATGAGGAGGGAAACAAACACTGACAAATGACTCTAGCAGGTAGTTATTTGCCTCTTAATTAGTACTAACTTTTTTTGTAGACTTCATGGGAAGGATTAGTTGTAAGGTAGGGACATGGAGAAAGACAGTGTGGCAGTTTTACAGCTTCTGGTGTGGAGAGTTGTGCCAAGTTGTAGAGGCAACTTGAAGAGAAGCAAGGAAGACAGTGGTCTGGAAATATAACAAAGGGGCTAATGTTATGGGCGATGTAAACATAATGGTTGATATTTGGATATTGGATAAGAAATGATAGATGAGGGATAGACCATAAAGGCCATGAAAGTAAGGACAAGCCAATAGATGTCTGAGAGTCAAAGGAGCAGTGCAAAGGAAGGTGTAAAATACTTAGACTTGTCCTTGATGTGACAGCATAGAATGGAAGAAAGGGCAGTCAAAGACAATATTGGTTACAGGCAGCTTCAGTTAATTTTACATGCTGGAGCAAGGAAAATTAAGTTTCACTTACTAAAGGCTGTGATTCCTTGAACTTACCTGAGGAAATCATGTTGAAGTTTTGAAGAGAAAGAAAGATAGAAATTCTGCATATTTGCCACTGTTTATTTCTTTTAAATTTGTACTTGACAATATTTACTTCCAAGAAAGGGAGTGATTCACTCTGTTTCTGCCTTTTGCAGAAGGGGATTTTGTTTTCAATTGTTTTAAAAGACCATAAAAATACTGTAGCCCAATGGCCCAATGCTGCAGTGAGTCCCTGCTAGAATCGTATGTTTCCAGAAACAAACAGTGTTTCCATGTAAAAAGTTTTCACTCACACATCCTCATTAGCCAAAAACAAACAAACAAACAAACAAAAAAGAGAAGGAAGCCAGATCTTAAAGAACAAAACAAACAAACAAACAACAACAAAAATCTGTCTGTCTTGTATATGAAACTGTTGCATTCTTAAAAGGTAGTTGTACATCAGAATTTCTAAGTACTATTTTTTGCTGAAATGTTCTTTGACCTGATTTGATAGCCTTATTTTATTCTCATTATAGGCCATTCTTTACAGAAGTATAGAATTGCAGGTGATCAAGGTGGTTTTGTCAAGAATAATCTTATTCACATTTTTTCCCTTTTTTTTTTCCTTGCCTTTCAATGAAATCAGTTGAAAATGGCAGAAAAAAAATATGCAACCTTATGTTGTTATAAACCTCTTTGTTAACAAATTCTTCAAATATGCTTTGAAATTATTATAGAAATCAATATATTCAATTAATATAGAAATCAATATTTTGTGATATAAAATATCGGGGTTCTCTGTGCTCCGATTTGCAAATCAGCAGACACTCACAGAAGGCGTTTGCATAAAAACACATCTAGCCTTGCATAATGACAGTGTGCATTAAAGTTGTAGGAAATACAGAACATTATATCTTCAGAGATGTTGCAA
>VXAV01005672.1:10826-23696 GCA_013399715.1 Alectura lathami | reverse complement strand
GAAAAATTAAAAAAAAAAAAAAAAAGCTAACTGTGTAAGAAAAGTGGAAAGAGACTACCATAAAGATTCTTTTATACGACAGGGGAAACGAGCAAGCTACAAGCTGATAAAAGCATTAACGGTGTCCCATATTATCACGTGATCTGTAACTTGGTAAATCTTACAGGTAACTAAATTGCAGAAGATGTTATATGCATGTTGTTCCCTGATGAGTTAACAGCAGACCTCCAGGCTTCAGTGTCAGAATGTCAGAAGCTTTGAGATTTAGCTGCTTTATTGTTTTGTCTACGTACACTGGTCAACATAATTCATAGTTTGGGATACTTGTCCTGATAAATACAAGTATTTTCCCTGAAATGTAACCTATGACGTTTTCATCCCTGGCTCTAAGAGGTCTGCATTGATGAACATAACTAAATATTTTAAGTCTACCTAGTGCTGGAGCCTTTAGTTATGCTGTAGTAATATTAAGAGTTAAAGCTGAAAACAATGAACTTGCACTGTATCTCTTAAAATCACCAAATTAACTTTTAATGAAGGAAGTCATTAGTAATCGATTTTCACATTCGCAGTGTTGGAAATTGTCTTTTGGTAGTCAGGCTAGACTGTTAAGCATACAGTCTGATCTTCATGTTAAATGTCTTTAATACGTAAAACATTCATGAAATACAACTTAGCTAAGTCAATTATCTTCCAAACGCTCTGTGAATGAAGAGGGAAATCTTTGATGAGTAGCAGTCTTTATTAGGATATATTCTGTGTAAGGAGCAACAAAAAATATTGCTACTAACCTATATGGGTTTAATTCAAGTCTTCTGTGACATATGAAAATGAGTAAGGTCAGATGAAAGAAATAGTTTCAGGTTCTTGAAGATTTTCCCATTTCACTCCATGAATCTACAAAAGGAAAAAAAAAAAAAAAATTTAAAAAAGGTTTAGAATGAAATTCAGAAAATAACAGCATTTTAGAGACATCATATGTTTGGAAACATGATCAGAAAATACTCACTTTGGAGTCAGCTGAGTGCAGGTGCAGGGAACCTCCTAGTGTGAGTATCTGTAGTGGAGCAGACGTCTCCTAGCTCTTCACAGTATTGCTAAGTGGAGAAAGAATCCAGATCACTAAAAAATTAAAAAAAAAAAATAAAATTACGGCTTTTGAAACAAAATACTTGAAAATTCATTCCATTTCATACCTAAGTTCTGATTTAAGAGGATTCATTTTTTTTCTGGTTCTTGAATGCAAAATGCAGTGGTTTGTGTATTCCTGTTGTATCCTTTGTTGGAAAGAAGAGAGNGGCATTTTTAAATATAAAATTATAAATTCTTGCTCTACGTATGAGGAATTTTAGACATGTATCAGAAATTACTCATAAACAGTATTTCCTTTAAGTTCCCAAAAGCTGTAGTTTATGGAGAATAAAACTAATGGTTTCCTTTTTGTTTGTTTTTCTCACAGATGTCAAGATGAATGTCCAGTGGGGACTTACGGAGTGCGGTGTGCTGAGACCTGCCAGTGTATGAACGGTGGGAAATGCTACCATATAAGTGGTGCTTGTCTCTGTGAACCAGGATATACTGGAGAGCACTGCGAAACAAGGCTTTGCCCTGAGGGAGTTTATGGTCTCAAGTGTGACAAAAAGTGTCCCTGCCACTTGCCAAATACCTGGAGGTAGGCATTACACCCTTTAGCCCGTTTTTTCTTTTTCTACTTAGGACATGGAAGTCAGAATTTAATCTGAAAAGAAATAATTCCTGATGTAGAAATGTTTCCTGATGTACTTTCATGCAAATGGAAACAGTTAAAGGTTTCTGGCTGTATTTAGTGTCTTCTAACCATATCAAGAAAGAAAATACCAACCCAAAAGAGCTTCTGACTGCTGGTAATTGCATGTATGTTTGATTTTAATATTAACCTCTGTATTCAGTCACTGATCCATGAAATAAATGTTAAGACAAATAAATCTTTATTTGGTTCACGGAATAAAGTCAGTATTCTGGGATACTGTACATGAGGAGTAACTGAATTGAAATCAATGGATATATAGTCTGAAGAGTCTGGCATGAGAGGAGAATCCATTTTTCACTCTCTCTCAACCTCACTCTCCTTCTATGTATTTGTAAGAATTGGAATAGGTGAGTACTTTAATACAAAATTTCTGAAGATCTACCAGTTGTAAATCTAGATGTCAGAAAAACTTGTTTTTGTTTTATAATCTAAACAATTTTTTTCTGGAAAGCTCTGAAAGTCTGGTCCCTGTAAACTGAAAGTGGTTTTTCAGTTGGCTTACCTTTTAACGTCTCTCCTTATTCAGACATAGTTAGTCCTGGCTTTTGAGTTTCACATGTCTTTTTGGATTCCATTTTGCACGAACATGCTGTTATGAAATCAAGCTGTTTGGAGACAATCTTTCAGCTGTGAAGGAATGTCAGTTGAAGAAAGTCAATGTATTTATAGAACAATTCTTATGACGAAACACAGTTGTTTCAGTGAAATACTTTGGTCATTGTGCATGTGCTTACACATAACTTAGTCAATAGTCACAGTACATGATATGTAACTTTTGTGAGCATATTGTAAGGCTTAGCTGTTGAAAACTGTTGCAAAAGAAATTTGTAGAAATTATTGACTATTGCATAGAATGCTATTCTACTTTGTATATAAGATGCAATTTTTCCTCACGGATAAAACCAGAAAGCCTTCAGTCAGAATTCAGAAGTGATGTTAAAGCACTCAAGCTCTTACGTGGAAATCGCTGCTAGGGCTCAGTGAAAAATTGCTTGGTGGGCTGCCTGATTTTTTCAACATATTTTTCAGTGGCAAATGATGTGACAGCGAACTGAATTTACTTTCCTTTCGTATGCTTGCATGGTCATGTGCTTGCACTTCTGTTTATCCCATTTACTTGGAACATGTTTTGAAAAAAATACTGTGTTTTTGACATAAAATCAAGGCATGTGTTCTATGGGCAATGCATTCAAGAACAAATGGAACCATAATGCTGACCTGCCTAACTCTCAGATTATGCTGGTAGACTGAATACTATTGTATTATGAATTATGGCTAGCTGCTTTCCTGAAAGTTTGTCTGTAGACTGTTGTAGAAGCTTTGTTTGACAGGAATGCATTGCAGTGTATAGTATTTCTGATATTACAGGGATTACTTCTGATTCATGTTCAGCACAGCTGTTTCTTCATTTATACTGCTGCAAGACAGCTTGTGGTCAAATCAGATCACAAATGTTCACATGTAAACAGTAGCATATGGTTGGCTGGTCTTTTGTGCTGTTAGGTTGTGCTTTGCTGTTGGGTTCCTTTTGATTTGTTGTATGGAGGTGAAAATGCTCAAAAAAAGACCAGCCAACAATATGGTACTGTTTACCTTCAAACACTTGTGATGAGTAGGTAAGTTGCAGTATACAAGAATGTATCTAGCCATTTCCTTCAAATACTTACAGATTCAAAACCACTGTGAAATATTGTACTTCAAAAATTTTGTATACATATTTCTATTACTGTATTATGATTGAGGAAATTGCATCAAAACAGCTTTGCTAATAATTCTCATATTTTTGAAAAACCCGAGTCAATTTGTGTGTAGGGTAGGCCAAGCTACAGGGATTTCACTGCTGCTGTTGGTTTCAGCTCCAGGGACTGAAAGGCATGCCCAGTATTCTAGCAAAGAACAACAGCAGCCAAACGCATCATAAGGGGTTAGATACAGATGTACTTCAGAGATTTTGTTCTTTTTGGGGTGCCCAGAGGACAGCAGAAGATAACGACCCTCTTGTGTCAAGTGTTTTTTTTTCAGAAATAGTTTTTCTCTGTTACCTCTTTTCACAGGTATGAGCTAGAGTGAAAATAAGACACAGACTTCTGTTCTCTGACTAGGTGACACTGTTGATTTTTCCCCCTTTCACAAGGTAGTCAAGAATAAATCTAGAGTGAGAATTAACTGGTTGAAAATTATGAATTTCATCCAAGTCTCCTAACACATATTATCACAAGTATTTTTTACAAAATAAGGTTGTATTTCCAGAAGGCATGAACAAAAGGCCATGAACAAGAGCGAATGTCCTGGCAGCATCAGTCAACCTCTCTTTATTTCTCTACCTTAACATATAAATTCTATCGCCAATTAAGCTAACTGCGTGAGAATCCATCACAAAGCTTCAGAAGTGCTTCAGCTTCCTACATCTAATTACAAATTACGGAATACTAATTTTGATGTCAATCAATATATGTGCAAGTATGCTTTAGTAACACTCACTGGGGGGCACAGAATATCAATGCCTCTGTCTGCTTCATACCCAATGCTTGCTCATGCATGTCTCCTGAAATGAATGTAAAATAATTAATAAAATTAATAAAACAAAACAAAACAAAATAAAAGTAAGATAAAGCTAGGATTTATATCTCAAAATGACAGTACTACTAATTTTACACTTTAAATATATTTTAATTCATATTCTAACGGCCATTTGGTTATGGATGGAACAGTCTTTCCATATTCCTCCACTGGTAAGAAACTTGGGAACTGGATCCAAAATGCCACTGAATGCCTACAGGAAGGAGTTAAGAATAGGGTACAAATCTGATTCTCCTGCTGCATCATGTGTTTTCTTAATCTAGCATTTGTTTTATATGAGAATAGATCTGTTTCAACTTGTTCTGTTGGTAAGTATAATTATTACTGAATAAATAACCAGTACTGTTGACTATGAATCCCATGAGTTTTGAACCAATTCTGCACGTATCATTTAGCTAAAAAGACTTTTCCTCTCACTTTATGTAAACTAGCTTAATACTTTTAGAAAATATTTTAATTTCTTCATGACCCTCAAATTCTTGTACTGTTAAAGTGTATGCAATAATGTGTACAGAACTGACTGTGTAATAACATTCCATGCCTTTCCTTGATCAATATTACATTGTTAGTTGCTTCTTCGGTAAAAAGAAACTCCTGGTTTGAAAGAGTGTATCTTGAGACCGCAAGCGGTTGCAACAAATACTGCTTTCCTTTGTTGTGATGCAATTTTTTTTCAAAGGACATAATTATTACTTATTGATAGCACCTAAAAGTGTAGTAGGTCTATTTTGAAACTTTAAGGTGGTTAGAAAAATACTCAGTTTCGTACACAGCACACACCCCCACACAAACTGTCAGCAAATCTTGCAGAATCAGCCTCTTGTCATAGGTCATTGAATGTATCTGGACAAGGCACATTTTTTCCAGCACACTTAAAGGAACTTCAATCAGTGGCAGACAAAAATCTTTAAACAGTCTTCCCGTTGTAAATATATTGGATTTGGATATTAAGGCTTTCCTTTGGTGAGAATTAAGCAAGTGCTTTGTCTGCCAGAGTGCTACAGAGCACCCCATTGTGTCCACTTTTCCAGCACATACATCTTAGCACAGCTGATGGTGTCCATTTGTTATAAGGCAACAGCTGTCTGACTGGCCCTTCAATGGAACTGCTGTTCCAGGTAGGGACAGCTGGTCTGCCACCAGGTATGGCCAACATAGGGGAGATATTCTCCTAAAGATCACTGGTCTGATGCTATATCTGACTTATGCCCAATGCAAATAATTTTGTGGCATTCCTGGAAAGATGCCAGTTGTCCTCTTTTCAACCAAAGGTTTGAAAAGAGCATGCTTGCTACTCATTGGATATTGATCATTGGATGTTATGCTATTATTTTAGCCTTGGTTGTTCTGTTATTTTAGTGACACATCATTTCTCAGACAAAACGCTGCTGAATTTGGTCACCATTATGAAAAGGATCCCATCTTACTTACAACAGAAACCTAGTGAGACATTTTGGGGAATGTAATGCTTTCATCACATTTGTATTTGTAACCATGGATAGGTATTTTATAGTAAAAACTATATTTTAAGAAAGATGTTTGTCTTCGAGAAGCCACAGAAAAATGATGTATCTTCTTTTCTGTCCACGTCCTCCCAAAATGTCTCTATGTTACATAATGCTACTTTTTCCATATCTTAGTTGACATGCATATATACATATATAGGGAGAGCCCTTTGCTCTGTGGTTTGGGAAGGAAAACCATCTCTATGCATAGAATGCAAGATCCTTTTTACAACCTATCTATAACAACATTTTGTTCTCTAAAAAAAAAAAAAAAAATTGGTGTCACATTTAGCCCCAAATTTTTATCCTTTCATCCCCTCCTGGCAGCTGTCACCCTATGTCTGGGGAATGCTCCTGCAAGCCTGGCTGGTCTGGGCTCTACTGCAACGAGACCTGTTCCCCCGGGTTCTACGGCGAGTCTTGTCAGCAGATCTGCAGCTGCCAAAATGGTGCTGACTGTGACAGTGTGACTGGAAAATGCACCTGTGCCCCTGGATTTAAGGTAAATAAGTTTCACTTTCACAGTTCATTTTCAGCTCTGCTGCCTTTAGTGAAGTACATTGTTCAGGATGTCAGAGTGCCCTTCCTCTACCACAGTAAAGGAGAGGTAAGGATATTTGGGTACCACTAGGTGTGTTATGGAGTAAGGCCATGGAAAGGCATAATTTGTGATTAGATTGCGGTACTGAAACACTAAAGTTCATTGCTTTATAAGACGTTTATATGACAGAGGATGTGCTCCTAAGGTGTTAATGAAGGGAGGAACTATAGGTTCCTCCTTGTACAAAATCCTTGTGCTGCATTCAGAGAAACTCTAATGACAAAGACATTAGTTTTTACAGTTTAGGATACATTATTAAGTAGTTTTTACACAACTGCTGTTTTCTGTGCATTGGATGCTAATAATCTAACGCAGAAAACATTTTACAGTATGACTGTTACAGGACTAATACTTCAACTAAATTAATTCTTACAAATATTTTGTGTACCCACATTGTTTTCCATTAAACTATTATCTTACTGTGTTTTGGTTTTGTAACGGGCTTGTTTATTACTAAAAATACTATCTATTGATCTCACCATGTGCTGTTTATCAGCTATGTCACATGAGATTTTATAGCAACAAATAGAAAACCGATGGTTACTGTAGACCTAGAAGCCATGAACAGCCCAGTGCAAAAGACTCACTTCCCCTAAAAAAAGATAATTTGTTAGATACAGCTGTGTTGTCAAACTTCCTGGAAGAGTTTGTAGACTCTATGTTTTGTAAAATTCAGGGTGCTGATTGTGGTACTCCTTGTCTTCTGGGGACATACGGAATAAACTGTTCTTCAGTGTGCAACTGTAAAAATGAAGCCATCTGTTCACCAGTAGATGGTTCTTGTGCCTGCAAAGCGGGTAAGTGTGTCATCAGATCAATTTTCTGTAATCATAAAATCAAGTTGAGCTTTCGAATTAGCGAAGAAGCAAGGCATTTAGTAAGTGTCAGACCCACCTGAAGGCCATACGTTTTATACTTTATGCTTCTGGTGCAATAGGAGGTGAAAAATGTGAGAACATCTGCTCAGGGAAGAGCACGCATACTTTGTGTTCATTCTGAAAGAGCTGGGTACTGTGGCTGGGTGAATTACTAGTATTTATTTGCTCTAAGATGGTCTGCCACACAACAGTGCTACTCCCTTCTTCCATGAGAAACTTTCTGCATCTCCTGGCATTAGTGTGAGAGAACTCATGCTCTTCAGCCCCTCTGACGAACATTCTCCTCCTGACGGTAATTTTGATGGACAATGTACTTCCACTAGGAACTGTTTGTGCCCAGCAGCATCCCTCAGAAGCATGTGCCTGTGCCAGGAGCAAAGATATCTCAAACATGCACAGATAAGTTTTGCAGAGGTCTTTTCACATATAAAGATCTACAGGTCTACATGGATTTCCTGTTCAACCCAAAATACAATGATAAACTCAGTTTAAAGATCCCCTCTTGAAAAACACACCAAGGGCCATTTTTTTTTTTTTTTTAAATCTGCTATGAGAAAGGAATTAAAGAGAAGCATCTCTCAGCTGTGATGCTGGATTGCAGAGAAGAGAGGGGGCAGGCTGTTGAATGCTCCCAAGCAAATCCCATGCCTAGCCTATGTTATAAATCCCCTGTGCTAAAAATGTTTTTCTAAAAATACAGGGATGGTGAGAGTGGGGGAGAAGTGTTAGCGTTACCTAGACAAACGGCCATTACGTTTGTCGGGAATTGATACAGTTAAGTCAGTCATGTAGTAAATGTGCAGAGTTTTGGATTCTGGGCTTGACAGAGACAACGGAGTAGATTTGATTCTCTTGCATATCTGCCAAGTAGCTGGATTGTGAGGAGAAAAACTACTCGAACCATGCATCATCCTATCTTCCTGTGCATTGTGCAGCTTTAGCCATACTGCACTGGAAAAGGACAACAAATATTGAAATGGATTTATTAAACTCAAGCTAAACACTTGTGATGTCAAAGATGCTGTGAAAGATGCTCATAGACAGCCTTGGGTTGGAAGGGACCTTAAAGCCCACCCAGCCCCAAACCCTTCTGTGGGCTGGTTGCCACCCACTGGCTCAGGCTGCCCAGGAACCCATCCAGCCTGGCCTTGAACACAGCCAGGGATGGGGCACCCACAGCTTCTCTGCGCAGCCTGTGCCAGGGCCTCACCACCCTCTGAATTGTTCTGGCAGGCAGCTCAGCACCACACTGCCCTTTGCTCACTCCCCTCCCCACTCTCAGTGGGATGGGGGACAGAATCAGGGAAAAAAAAAGCAGGACTCATAAGTTGAGAGAAAAACTGTTTACTAAGACAGAAAAAGAAGAGAGAAACAACAGAATATATATAAACATATGTGAGAAATTACAGAATATATATAAACATATGTGTATATATATATTTACAAAGCAAGTGATGCACACTGTAATTGCTCACCACCCACTGACTGATGCCCAGCCAGTCCCTGAGTAGCAGCTGCCCCCTTGGCCAACTCCCCTCAGTTTTATAGGTTCTTTTCATATGGTGTCATGTATTATAGAATATCTCTCTGGCCAGTTTCGGTCAGCTGCCCTGGTTCTGTCCCCTCCCAGCAACTTGCGCCCCCCTCCAGCCCCTTGCTGGCTGGACAGTACAAGGAGCTGAGAAACTGAAATGTGCTGTGCTCTGTGCATCACTGCTCAGCAGCAACTAGAACACTGGTGTGTTATCAGCATTGTTTCACTCCCAAACCCAAAACGTAGCATCTTACCAGGCGCTATGAACAGCTCTGTCCTAGCTGAAACCAGGACATTAGTAAAGAATTACCTCCTAACATCTAATCTAAACCTCCCCTCTTTCAATTTAAAACTTCTAGTCCTGTCACTATCTGCCCATAAAGTCGCTCTCCCTCTCGTTTATAAGCCCCCTTTAGGTACTGGAAGGCTAAAGCAAGGTCTCCCTGGAGCCTTCTCTACTCCAGGCTGTACAAGCCCAGCTCCCTCAGCCTTTCTTCACAGATGTCCTTCAGCACTCTGATCATGTATCTTTCCATCTTTCCCCTAATAATTAGAGACATTTCCCACACATGGAATACCTCAGGGGCCCAGTGCTCTGGAGATTCGTCTGATATGATTGAGCCAGTGATGATAATCCCACTCATTTCAAATATATTAGAATACCTATGAGTTTTCTTATGTTTCATGTAACTACATGTCTTCCCTACTTTTCTCCCTCTTTAAGAAAATCCTTCCTCTACTTTTTGAACTAATAGTCACATTGCTCTTCAGTCATGATGTTCAGGAATGAGGCATCTCTGTAGGTTTGAGCAAAACAGGTTAGTGTGGGTGGGACAGCATGTGGTTGGAAAATGTAACCTGTCTGCCATACAAAGATTGCCAATCTGATGTTATGTGTCATGGGATTACCTCTTACAACAGTACCTATGCTATGGGAAGCTCCTTAAGGAGACATCAAAGGAAAGTTAAAAAAGCCATGAAAAACACTAGGGAGAAAGTATCTTAATTTTCTAGCTGCTACAGTATAACTTTTTTTTTTTTTTTCCTGAAATAACCCCTGAACTCTGAAGTTATCAATGCAGGACACAAGGCAGCTCTATTTCAATACATTTGTTTTGCATAGCCTATTGATTAGGCTCTGTGCAGAATTATTTTTCCCTTCACTTAATGTAAACAAGGTACAAAATTAGAAACTTGGCTTCTGTTCATTGTTGATGATAACATATGACTGGCTCACTTGTTTTCTGTCGTATCCAATAGATGATCACATTTTTGAAAACCTATTTACATTTCTGTCTACCCAGTGCGCAGTCTGTGTCATTGCTATCAGGCACAATCAGCAGTGAATGCTGCATTTTAGAAACACTTCCCATTACATTCTTTCTTGTATTTGGAGAGAAGTACAGAAATCATCTACAAGGTCTTCTGTGTATCCTTGGAGAAATCCAGCTTATGCACTACTTCACTGTTATGCTTTCTCTCTCTCTCTCTCTTTTTTTTTTTTTTTTTTTTTTTTTTTGGGAAGAGGGGAGAGTGAAGGGGAGAATCAAAGATTTCTGTTAAAACCACACTGAAGAACTGTCTGTATTGAATATGGTGGAAGAATTAGGAAAGCAGATGCTTAGGTGTAGGGAAAATATTCCTAATTTTTTCAGGCTGTGGTATAAAAATTCCCATATAGTTCAGTGCTTCTCAGCAAAACTTGAAGGTGTCTGTGTTTTCCTTTCAAACCTCCCATCAGTGGCTCTTATATGTTGGCATCCATCTGCAAAATATGTGCTGTGCACAGATGTTACAAGATGCCCTTCTGCACCTTTGTTCAAACCCATATGAATTCTCACCTGCAACAGCTAACACTGTCCTGTGGCTAATGTTACCCTGGTCTTGTGCATCTCAGAGATTCCAAATGGGAGGAGGAGGGACATGTGTCCTCAGTGAAGAATGGGGAGGAACATGATTAATTTGTCTCTTTAATTCTTATTCATGGCAGGTTGGCATGGTGTAGACTGTTCAATCAATTGTCCCAGCGGCACCTGGGGACTTGGCTGTAACTTAACTTGCCAGTGTCTCAATGGAGGGGCTTGCAATGCTCTGGATGGAACCTGTACCTGTGCCCCGGGCTGGAGAGGAGAAAAGTGCGAACTCCCTTGCCAGGTAGTTCAATAATTTTTCTCAGTGTAGCACTGTGGAATTCTGGGCACTTCTATAATCATCCTCACTTCATGGGGATAAATCCCTAAGAAGAGCTGACTGCACATAGGGGTCATCCCTTATCTGACCGAATTCAGGATTAGGGACATGCACCAAAGAACTCCGCTGTGCAGCACATTGAAGCACGCAAGATAGACGGCCACCCAAAAACTGGCTACGCAATATGAAGATGCACAGATGAACGTTGTTTCTGCTTCTACACTTGAAATTTTAACCTGAGACTTTTCACCAGTAAAAGCAGCTGACCTAAATCATATGACTGAAAGTCACACCTTTGTTTTGAATGAACTACTCTCAGACTATTCAGAAATATTTTTACAGGGCTATTTATTTATTTATTTTTATAAATGTGGTATAGCATGTTCTCATTCTGATATAGTAAGTAAAGTGGCAAACTAATTCTAAAATATTCTGGAAAGCTGATTAGAGTGTTTATAGTGGGTGTTCATACAGTGTTTCCAACAAATGCATCTTGATCAGAGGACTAATTTTTTGTTTTTCCAAAGCAGCTTTGTTTAGCACTTAGTGTCTGATTCTGAAGGATTATAAGATATCTATCTCCCAAGCTCCATTAGCTCTTCCAAAACTAACTTATTAAAAGAGATAGGTATTGTTTCATGCCATTTGCTCCATGGTTTCAAATATAGCAAGATAGTGCTCAGAAGAAATTCTGTCTCCAAGAATTTAGCATTCCTGTACATACTGTTCTGTACTGTCTCTCCCTCCCCACCCACCTCCTTTTCTCTCTGTCAGGTCCTGTCCATAACAATTTGCACACTGCAAATGTATATCAATGAATTTCATTTTTTTTTCCATTAAATTTAGAAAATCAGTTTCACTGCTCAGATTGTTAATCAAGATTTGACTGAGGTTTGGACAAAATACATAGGAGACTAGAATTACCCCTTTTCAACAATGTATTTGAGAAATTCCTTTATTTCCAAATCTGATTATATGCAAGGGAAGTGCCTTCCTTAATCTTTTGTTTTTCTCCCTATCAAAATGAATTCTGGAGATGAGCAGAACACCTTATTCTCAAGTAATAAATGTTTTTTTTCTACTTCAGATTGAAAGACTGGGAATTGAATAGCTGTATCCTGTGGAACTCTATAGAAATGTAGGCAGGAGCATCAAAGAACAGCAAATGAATTTTGGTATAGGTTTTGTTCCAGTTTTTAACGTGACTGTGACCAATTTTTAACCCTGAATGTAAATGACTAGGTTTTAAACTGGACATATTTTTTCCCTTTTTTTTTTTTTTTTCCTTTGTCATGGGTGGCCCCAGAAGTACTACCCAAAATTACATTGCTTTTTCCTTGATCTTGATGCTTTGTCTGCATTTTCAATTTGCTGATGTATTTTTCCTTCTTTTGCGAAATGAAAAGATTTTGCCATTTTTAGTTTCTAAGATTGGTTTTGTATGGAATTATCTGCTAAAAGTATGTGCCAACTTCTACTAAAGAAATAGAATGTCAAACTGATATAGTTCCATGTAAATCAGCTGTGTTCTTTTGGTGCAGCCAAACATACTGAGAAAGTTAGTCAACTTGAAACATTAATCTTTTGATAACCTTATTTGTTGGTTCAAAAATGTTAAACACCCAAAATACAAATTTATTTTGTATACTGCGTCATAGCCAAATAGCTTCCTTTTTAACGTAGTATATGCTGTAGTGCAGACAAAGGATTATTAATGACAAGAAATTGATACAGTTTTCCTTGTTTATGAATTAAACTTCACACTGAGCATGTACTTAAATACAGTGTTTTAC
>VXAV01005672.1:0-10774 GCA_013399715.1 Alectura lathami | reverse complement strand
GTTTTTTTTTTTTTTTTTTTTTTTTTTTTCAGATATTGTGGGTTTACATGGCATCTTTTTTGCAAATATGTCAAAAAAAATGGTCCGATGCAGAAAGGAAATGGAATTACTTTCCCATCTAGGGTGCTTGGCTCCTGGAGTAGGGACTATAAGGGAAATTTGAGGGAGAGCACAAGAAATCTTTGGTTGCTACCACTGATAGCATAGGTGACTGTTTTCTGAATCACAGCCTCCAGACCCATTAGTATGAGATTTATCCAGAGAATTTAATTAATTCTTTATCTTCCCCACTTTAATGAAAGAATGAAAATGTAGAACATTAAAATTTTCCAAAAGCTAGCAGTGTTTTATATTCAGCAAGCTGATTACAGACTTAGGAGAGATCTGAGGTTTCCTTTTGAGGCAGGACTGACCAGAACTTGTTCTCCTCTAGCTCTCAGTTCTCATCATCTGTGTTTTGTTTTGTTTTGTTTCCCTGGCCACAGGATGGCACATATGGAATGGATTGTGCCGAACGCTGTGACTGCAGCCATGCAGATGGTTGTCATCCTACCACGGGTTACTGTCGCTGCCTACCAGGATGGTCAGGTACAAAAGAGACAGTTGCGAAGGAAGATGAGGGTTTCCAGTGTGATGGGATTTGGCCTTGCCTTTCATTTTTGTGGGTCAAAGAGGAGTATGCGGGCTTGGAAGGAGAAAGGGACAGTTCTGTGACTGTTGTGTCCCTTCCTGTGATTCACAGTCATGGAAACTTTCTTGGGTGTGGGTTCCACTGAAAACTGGGAATAGAAGATGGAATCTTACAACTTGGGGACCTCCAAAGTATGACTCCTCATGAAATTGGTGAACAACTGTTGGTAGTCAACACTGTGCCGTCAGTTTTGGTATAAGTTGTGCAGAAGCTGTGTTGACATTTGAGTTTCTCACATTTCAGGAAAAAAAAATATTTTCTATGCATGTATTTTGTCCTGTGTGAAAAGAGTTGCACTTCTATTCACAAGTTTTCTCCAGCATTGCTGTTATGTCTTTAGGAAACAAATACATTTAGTTATTCAGCAGAGTTGTGTTTCACACTGTAGTCAAACAGTTTATGGAAAACAGGAGCTTTGAAAACATTATGAAACTAGGCAGAAGGGCAAACTAACATGAAATAAATGCTCCCTTTAGGAGATTTAATTCTCACATAGACCTCTATGCTGTCAATGTTGTAAAAACTCTTCCATCCTCATTAATGTCTAGTTGATGCTGTGAGTTTGTCTGATAGTGTTCGGACTTTGTGTCCCACTGTAGTGTTGCAAGGGTCTGATTTCATTTATGGACTCATTCCATTCCATAATGACAAGCCAGCAAGAAAAACGTACCTTTTTGCTTCTGCTGTTTTATGAAAGAAGTTTTTGTGATTTCAGATATAATATACTACTGTTTAATATGAACTCACCCATTTATAAGTTAAGATTTTTCCTAACTGACTTGCAGTCCATGATATAATTGCTTCATATGTTTTTCTCTGGTGCTGCTGTAGTCTTGTCTGCAGTTCAGGCAGATCAATTGTAGCTGATTACAGCTACCCATTTCTCATTTGTGCCATTTGGCTGTAGGCTTCTGCCAAGTTCTTCAAAGAGACTTTTCTCCTAATTGTACCTCCCTGTTGCTCTTTTTGATGTGAAAGAGTTAGGCTTCCAGAGCCACCACTCACCTCTGTGCTAGGATTTGATTGAATTTATTCTCCTCCCACAAGCTGCAGTGTGACTTGCTGTCAGTCACTCTGGTATCTCTGGGAAATGACTACTGCAGGAATGCAAAAACAATAGAAGTGATTTCAGTGAATTGTTAAAACAACAACAAACAAACAAAAAACACAAATATATATATAAAAATGAAACAATGCAAATGAACAAACAACTATTGTTCTGTTTATTACTATTTGTAGAGATGCTGCTTTGTGTTATGGGTTATTTGCTTATGATATTAATAACCTTTGACGTTCTTTTTTTCAGGTAGCCTCAGAATTGCACGTATATGTTTGAAAATATTTTCTCAAACTTTTATTTGATCTGTTCAAAATTTGTTTTCTTAGTTAATAAATGTGTTAAACATTAAAAAACATGATCTTGAGCAACCTTGGAGTAGACAGTTAGAGATGTTCACAAGCTCTAGATGTACTGTCCAAAATAAGTCTTAGGGATTTTCTGAGACAAATTATCAGAGACCAAAAGTATGTAAATTAATGAAGCCAAAGGAAAAAAAAAAAAAAAAAAAAAGTAGTTTTGAAAGGCATAGTGAAAATCTGGCAACTATTTATAACAGATTTTAAAAAATTGACAACCAGCATGATATACCTAGCCTAGGATGTGGCAAGAACTCCAAGCATAGCACAAATCTTAACTGTGCTGGAATTCCAGTATTAAAAAGCAGAAAATATTTTTGTCTTTAGTAAAAGCTTGTTTCTTCTTCATATTTAGACTTCCTGTGTGATTATAGATATAACTGAGTATCTGTCCCTGGATGATGTCATCTCAACAGCGTGTGTAAGGCTAGTTTCAACACGTTGGTGATGTCTAGACACACAACATGACATAAATGGGATAGCTTGCTTTATACTCAGTGTCTGGAAAATCCTCCTCCCACACTTCGCATGTTGGAGCAGTACTCATGAGGAATCTGTTCTTTGTGTAGACACTTATATTTAGAATAATTTTAAAAAGGAGAGAATATTTTAGAAACAGGTTCTCAAATAGCTGTACTGTAATGTTACATTGCAGGGATAGCATTAGACCACAGGATTAAGAAGGGCTGTTGTGTACATATGTGTGTGCATTGTAGGTGGAGAAACAGATGGACAATTTAGGAAAAAAAAAAAAAGCCCACCCAAAAACCAAAAACAAGAAAACAAAAATCTCCGAACATGTATAAATAAGCATATATAGAAAACTATTAAAGCGCAACAAATCATATTAGAATATGCTAGATTTTTTTTCTATTAATTTGTTAAAGTAACTGTCAGAGTTAATAATTTCTGTTGGTGAATGTAACTTAACTCCCACCCCAGCACCTTCACATTCCCTTCGAAAAGGAGAGGAGAGAAAAACTGATTTTGGATGAGTCTAATGCTAACCCAAATGAAGGATATCATTGTGTGACAAAAATTAGAGGAAATGTTAAAAAAACAACAACAACAAAACACACATTTAAAGAAGTTTGTAAATATGAAATATAGTTCTTTTTTTTTCTTTTTTAACAATAATACATTGATGAATCCAAGACAAATTTCTCCAAACGTTCTGATGCCACAAAATTACATTAAGCTTCTGAGAAGATCCTTTAGATGCACTGTTTTTCTCAGTCCTCTGAACAGAGCAGTTTTCTGCAGCTTCCCCATGGAATTTCATCAGAGGGAAAAGTTTATGTAACTGTGCAGAAATAAACCAGGGGTGGAAGATTTTTCCCTTGCTGGATGACACCAGTTGTGCCAGAATGCTCGGGCAGAGGAAATGCGCTGCCCTGGGGCGGACACAGAACCAGCAGGATGCATGCTCCCTCTGATAGTGAGGGAGCTCCCTGCTTCTGAAGCAGGCACAAGGGCTGTTGTCGTTTACCAAAGGGCAGCCTTGCTGGCATGCTAGCCTGTGCCTCGGTCTCAGGACAGAACTGTAGCTGAGCATTATGTCAGCAATAAGGTGCTGTGTAGCTTAGTTTCTTAAATAAGATTTTCTTCATTTTTGAATTGTCTGGAAGTGAAACAGTAAGTTTAGTTTCTGAACTACTATCATACTGTCATGAGCTGTTGTAAAACTCTAGAAATAATTAGCATAGTTTTTAATTACTGTATGTTTTTAATTTAGTTTCTTTTACCTAGGAAGATACTTAGATTTTTCATCCTAAACCGAAGTTACTTCATATGTAGTGCTCCTGCTAGAGATCCTACTGTCCATGATTTACAGAGTGCTCACTCTATAGCAGCTTAATTCTGCTGAGAAAAGCAAGAGTTAAGGGTGATGTTTTTTTCCTGGCAATCTCATCATTCCATCACGTTCCAGGAGCCACATGACATGATGGTACAAATGTGAAACATCCGCCCACGCTGAAGATGATGTCTGCCCCAAACACTCTCATCCCTTGACATTTTCACTATAACTTATAAATAACTTTTCTTCATTTGGAGAGTGTGCAATAGCTGGAAAGTGGAAAAGAGTAAGAAACATTAAAATAAAAAGCCATGAAGTAGAGGAAAGGCAAATAAAACATACCCCCTCAATGAATAATGATAATTAAATCTCCAAATAACTTATACCAAAACCTGAAGTTAAGTTTTGTGAAAGAGCCGCCTCTACCACTTCCCTCAATAACCACAATCCAGCAAGTGCCACAGTACCTGTTAACTTCATCCCTTAATCTTAACCTGTTCTACAGGCAGCTGTCAATAATACAGATACTCCAGATTGCCTGAAGTTAATTCATATTCTTGCAAACTGAGATTTTTCAAGAAAGCACTGCAAAAGAAGCAAAGGTTTTCTTCAAGGCAGTTCATGTATTACAGAACAATGTGGGTGTTAGTGGTAACACATTACTGTGGGCTTTCTTGGATGCAGTTTTCTCAGACCATTCTGTTTGTGAAGAAGTGTCATGTTGTACTCATACCACACTTGTTATTTTTAAAATGAATTTAAAGGCTATGTTGTGCCAGGGATTGTGAAATACCAGTAGTCTGCTATCTGAACCAAAACAATAGCTCTGGTTTATGGAAAAGACAGATGCAGAAATATCAGCCTACGCTTTACCAGCATGCATGGTGTTTATCCATATGCTACGGCAGATAGGATATTGGTGACTTTTTGCTGTGCTGGACACCTGCTGACACTAGTCAGATTGTCCATCACCAGATGTGTTGTTGCTGTGAGGAAGTGCTGTGACTTTTCCATGTGCTCCCAACATTATTTCTAAGAGGGACATTTGTTACTGGATTATAGCAGAGAGGACTGTCATCTGACACCCGACCCGCTGATGCAAATAACCAGGTCCCTGGGGAACTAGGAGCTAGATCTCTCTGTGCTCCTTAACTTTTAGTGTGTACACAATTATTTTTTCATGCTAGATGGAAGAAGGTGACATAAAAGAGAACTATCATAGGCCTTTCTCACATGCAGACTGAGAAATGAGATGCTTCTGGGAGCACGTGCAGTGCTGGTGCCCCAGCGCGCTGCAGCCAGGAGCCTCTTCCAGGGCAGAGCTTTTCCTCCACGTTGGCCGATTTCCCCTGTGCTTCTGAAGTGCATGTGCTGGTTGTTGAGCGTATCAAGCGCACCACTAAGTGAAATTGTACATGTGCACTGCATCATGGTAAACTGCATATTTTCTCTCCAAATGTCAGTGTTCAGTAAGGGGTTTGGCCCTCCTTATCTCTGGACTTCACCATGCCTGCATCGCTCTTGCCTCTGCATTATGATGGGTCTTTGCATGAAAGAGATGCCACTATTTTAAAAGAACTTTAAATCGGGAAACTAAGTACATTGTTTTTCTACCTGTCAAGAAAGTGAGAAAGGGAGAAGTGGCGTTTACCTGTTACTTCCCTGTGGGTACCAGAAATGTTATAGGTGAAAAGAAAAGCAACACTGAATTGGTTGACAGTGTGCAGCAGCAATATGGCCTTCAGGAAGATACCAGGGTTACCTCAGAAGTGATTCTTCCACTAGAAGTTACAGATACTGGCATTTGCTTTCAATCATATACAGTGTTGTTGTACAGAAGTATCTGCCTTTCTACCAAAACTCCCAGGAAAAAACTCCCAGTAGAGAAGCAGCAGGCGGAACTTCTTGAGAAAAATCTCTGATCCTTTCCTTAGTTCCTTGATGAGGCACTTGCATTTTGTCTTCTGTCTATCTTCAGATATGGATCAAGGCCTTCCCTCCGCTTAGGGACAATGAGGGTACTTCTAAGCAGTGTCCCTGAAATTTTCCACCTCTTTCCTGCATTGTTAATTGCTTATTTGGGCTGCTCATCCATTTGACAGAGAAGCAGGGAAGCAGTTCTGACCCAGTTTTCCCCCATCAGAAATTTCAGACTCCTTAAACAGCAGTAATTTAGTGTTTAACAGTTTTTCTCAAATAATTAAATGGAAAGGGTGGTATCTTGCACCACAATGGAAATGTATCATTAGCCTTAATAGGACTAGGACTTCCTCAGGTATCGAAGGCTCAGTCTTGTTTACACTGTTGTATATTCAGTTTAGCTCCACAAAATGGAAAGTAAAGTAATGTACAAAGAAGTTTTAATTCTGGGGCTATACTTGGAAGTTCAATGTGTTGTGAAGGTGAATTGTATAGCAAAAACATGTTCATGGGGGAAAAAAAAAAAATCTTTCCTTTTTAATGTTTAGCTAACTTTTGTCAGACTAAGGGAAACAAAATAAGCTGAGAAATAG
The DNA here is from genome assembly GCA_013399715.1 of Alectura lathami. Lineage (NCBI taxonomy): Eukaryota > Metazoa > Chordata > Aves > Galliformes > Megapodiidae > Alectura > Alectura lathami. The sequence goes on along the minus strand of VXAV01005672.1, from coordinate 4,356 downwards.
TGCTTAGTCCAATAATAAGTTTCCTTTGGAAGACCACAATAAATAACTGGCAGATTTTTCCCCTTCAAGTGCTAAAACAAATTAACTATGTTGGACTGATTTGGATGGGTCACTGAGTCTCAACATGTTAAAAATATAGTATACAGTGTATGTAAACACTCTGCTAGCATGGGCAGAAACATTCCTGTCCTTAAATAATTATTTTCTCCATTCATGCAATTACGAATGCTGGGGGAATGCTGATTTAGATGTGGGGCCCCTGGTATAAAGCACTGGGTATAAAATGCATGAGCATTTCTTCAGAGCAGCTTAGCTGAAGTTTATCATGACCATTCAGCTATTGCCTAGCAACTTGTGAAGGCCATCAAAGAGCTCTTTGTCCATTGCTCTGGCAAAAACATTTCCTCACAGATATCCTTATCAGTATCAAAATCAACATGAAAACTGATCAAAAACAATTTTGTTGCATACAGAGTTAATCCTCACTTAAAATAGTAGCAATCGTAAGCCTGACAACACAATTGTTGTGAAAGCTGGGTCTAATCCTGCTTCCAACTTCTAGTAAAAATGTTATTTTCTCCTCCCTAATTTCTAGCTTTTCTATAAAAGCATAGCTTTCTTTGTGGAAATTTAATATAAGGCGTCAGTCTCTGTAAAATTCTTCTTTCTGTTATACCACTTTTAGTATTTCTGACATATTCTTTCTGAAAAAATACATACATTTAAATTTGTGAAAATGTGAAACTCGGATTCCCATTTATAAGTGCCTTATGGACTTCCCTAATTATCAATGATTGAGAGAGACTTAAAACAATTTTATAAACAGAGATGCAGTCAATCACCGAATCAATTTCTATTTCTTCTCTGCTACAGTCATTCTTAGCACTCAGACACAGGAGTATAATTGATTTTTGCTTATGATCGATAGTGAATATAATAAAATTGCTGTTATGGTGAAACAGGTGTCATATGCAGCACTCTTTCAGTACTTTGTCATAATTATTATTCTGTGATATTTGGGATGCACTGTTTCTTTGCTAAGTAGAGGGATATCATTTGGACTGCCTCCTCATAAATGTGAAAATGAGGAACAAGAGATAATTTTAGTCTCCCTAATGGATAATTTTCCCTGATGTCTGCTCAAGGAACTTGTTCCTTTTTTTTTGTTTTAACAGTGCTTGTTTGCTCTTTCAAGTACCGTGGATCTGTGTAGCATGGGTTCTCTTGTCTTTTCTGTCCCAGTATGTCCAGTACCACCCTTTGACACCACACTGTCATAAAGCTTCCTCTGTGCACCGATCAAAACGATATAATTGAGCCTGGTGTTATTGTATGTCACTGGTCTACATAATCTCACATAATGCACTATGGTAACTCTTGGCAACCAGTGACTTGTTAACAGTGACTGTTGTGCACTGAGCACCACTGAAACCCATTAGGACTCTGTGAAAAATGTCTTTTCTCTAGCAGGGTTCACAGAGTGGAGCTCTGTATGATATGACAGATAACACTCCAGTAAACAGAATGTCAGGCTCAGCACTGAAAGCCGCTGCATGTGTCAGCTTGTGCTTTCACAGACATAAACGCAGGTTTTCAGATTTGGGAACCTCAAGCAGAGAAGTCTTAAGCACCTGAAATAAGTGGTCTCGTTTCTAAAAAATTGAGGGATGTCAATCTGGTCATCCTCTCAGAATCAAACCACTCTCTTACGTCTGATCATGCACAAGTAGGAACTTCATGAAAAACTTGACCCAGACTGCTGAGAAGCCAGCTTATGTTCTCTGCCTCTCAAATGTAGATGAACCTGGGAGAATGGCATTGTCTGGGCAGGCAAAAATGAAAAAGTTTGTCATGGTAGAAGAAGCCTTTCATTTTTTGGCAGTACATTCTTTTGGGGTCAGTATTAACTAAATGATTATCGGGCTTTTTGGTGGCCTGTGTATTGCCTGCTGCTAGTTAGTATCTGGCATCTAAAAATCAAGTGTTTTCTCTACTGCTAGCATTAGCTGGTGCGATCTGTTGAACCACAGATTTGATTATTCAATCTGTTGATTTTCCTGCAAAGAAACAAACAGTCTGAGGATCTGAATGTTCACCTTTCCTCTCATTAGAAAATTGGTCTTTGGGTATAGGCAGCTTTACACTACACATGCCATGGGGGTTAGAGAGTTACCTCTGAATCTGGTCCATGAATAAACACTGTAATTATTTTCAGGTGTTGCTACAAACACTATGTTTTGCAATTCAAAGTTAAAGATTTTTTCTTGTCACATGCGAAACTGTTTTGCTTTTTCAGGACTCTGGCAGCTAGTGAACCTGTGACATATTTTGCTGGAAATACTTACAAAGCAAGACATACTTGTGGTTGGATTCAGTCCACTTTTCCCTTAGCTAAGGGCTTCATTCAGCAGAGGCGCTGCAATAATACTTAATTGTTAATGCAAAGTACTGCAGACACAATGCGGTCTGAGTTCCACAGTGGAGCCTGCTGGCATTTAACATGCAGTGTACTCTCTGAAAGCAGATAGTGTGAAAGAGAACTAGGAAAGTTATATTTAATGTTTCTGTGCTGCAACGCAAAAAGCACGATTAGGTGGTTATAGTTAGAGGTTTGTGTTATGGGTTATGTATGGGCGTTCGTGTTGTGGTGATCTGATCAATTTTATGCCAAAAATGGTTAGACAAAACACTGACTAACTAGCATCCTTAACACTGTTGCAGCTAAGCATTTTGGAATGCTTACATGGTGTGTTTTGAAAGTCTTTGTGTGCACTACATTTTTCCATTTGGTATGAAGCTTAGCAGTAATCAGCTCACTACTAATTAGAAATCATTCTGTGTCCTGCACCCCATTATTACACAAAATTATCTCAGACCGTAAGAATTTTTACATTCGAGAGGAAAAGCTTCTGCAATACCTTTTGTCATACATTTCCCCCAACATAAAATTTGAAAATTAGCTTTTGCTGTTTTAAAGCAGCCATTATGGAGGAAGCAAAAGCCATTATTTTGCTGCATTTGAATTACTTTCTACTTTTATTTCTCTTTATTGATACAATTGGGTAAAGTGAGAGGAATAAAATAACTTTTTTAATTTTTATATGTACAATGGTCCTGGAAAATGATGGAGCTCTTTATAAGGCTGTGGGATTTGCATTCATCTTTGTCGTAGATCTTAATGTGCTGGTGGGAAGGAAGCCTGGAGGTAGCATCCCATGGAGCTGTTATGTTCCATGTGAATTGGCTGCGGAAGTACTTTCCTGTTACAGAGCTCAGGGTCAGCTCTTAAGTACATCTCATCAAAACTAGAATAAAAAAGAAACTCACTGTTCGGGGCCTGGGAAAGGCAGGAACAGAGATGCATGTTTACCTTGTTCGTGTTCTCTTCTCCTGATGTTACTGATACTTTTGTAAACAGTTTTTTGCATCAGTTTTTTGAAAAATTAGTCCTCTGAGAACCAAAGGTTTAAAATAACTGTGCAAAAAAGCTCTTTATATTTACATGCTGACAATTTTGTTTCTTTATGGTTGCAGGCATTCACTGTGACAGTGTGTGTGCTGAGGGACAGTGGGGTCCAAACTGCTCACTGTCTTGTTACTGCAAAAATGGGGCGTCATGCTCTCCCGATGATGGAATCTGTGAGTGTGCACCAGGATACCGAGGCACCACTTGTCAGAGAAGTAAGGACAAAATACAACTTTTTGTGAATGAAACTGCTTTAAAACATCTGTTTCTCCCTCCCTTACTTGGCATACATATGGCCATAATACCTCATTTCTTTGTTAATTGTACTGTGAAGTACTATGCAACAGGCCTTGATTGGACATTTTAATTGTAAGAATGTATGAATGCACAGAAGTGAGTGCTATCTGAACTCAACAAATATTTCCAATTAGTAGTGCTCTTCTTTTTATGGTATAACTACTTTTATTCACATTCTGTGCAATGACATGGTTACGTACATGACTTTTTGAGAAACAAATGAAGTAGGAGACTGTTCTGATGGCAACATTTCCAAACACCAATTTTTTAATACATATTTTGTCAGGTAGAATTTCTGTGAGTTTCAGAAGCTAGAAACTTTAGCTTCCCACTGAATGTGGTAGGAATCATTAGCTTAATTATTGCTTTTTGAAAAATTTGTTTTGAAGAAGCAGAGAATGGCCAAGAGGATTAGGCCTTACAGTAAGTAATGGATATCATGGGTATGCGTGCTTGCATTTGAAAAATTTGCCCATATAAAATTTAAATGTTGCAAGATGAGAGATACAAATGAACTGAGGCAATTCATTGCAGAAACAGGCAGGCAAATGTATTTCTGGTTCAGGTCTTGGACAGACTGACCAGAGGGGATG